>JAJONZ010004999.1:0-65902 GCA_029582445.1 Solanum paucissectum
TCGCTCGCCACTCTCCCAAATCTCGCTCGCCACCCTCGCCTCTCTCGCTTATACAAACAGAAACGAAATGTATAAATTGTGCTTCTGTTTGTATAAAGTGAGAGAAAATTGTATATACATATGCAAATACATATATCTTCGTCCTATACACTTATAATTATACAATACAAATATTTCCCTGCCCAATTTTCTTTTGCCTTTCTCTCTTTCTCATTTTATACATACACAGATTATACAATTGATCTTTTGTATACAACTGCTTTCTTTTGTATATGTATAGCGAATTATACAACTGCTTTCTTTGTATATGTATAGCGAATTACACAACTGTTTTTTTTTTGTATATGTATAGTGAATTATACATATATATGTTTGCTATGAAGAGCAATTATGCAAACTTTTTTATAACATACAAATATGAATTTTGTTTTTGCTATATGTGAAAGTTGCTCATTTTTAAATAACTTCTTTTCCTTTATTTTGTTTATGTTATTTATGGTATCATTTTATTAAATCACTTCATTTCTTTCTTTTTTTTTGTTATATTTTTAGTATTCAATGTAAGAAATCTATATCTTTATATAATATAAAGTAATTTCTTTTATCTTCTTTCATATGTGTTTTTTCCCTTTATTTATTTTTAATGCATCATCTCCATAACTTATATCTATTAAACTTCCTCTCTTAATAATATCATTAACTCCATGATTTTTAAGTTTTCATATTCATAACCCCAACTATTAAATTATAAAATTTAAGATACTTTATGATATTTCTTCATTTTGTGTCTATATAAATTCACAATTTTATGTTTCATGAAATCCTAACTCAAAATTATTCTTTGTATTTCATTTTAAAAAAATATTATTATACTATGGAATTCATGCTTTAGCTTAACACGATGAAGAAGTCTCTTGGATGTTGATTAGTTTGTTAAAGGAGGTGTCGGATAAGAGCTCAAAAAATTGTGCACTAATTTTGTATTTTATTTTCATCTATTTTCTTATGATTATTAAGGTCCAAATAAAAGAACGATGTGTGTGTTTGTGTTCTCTCCATCTAACTTCTTTAGTTTGTAATTTAATAATTTTTTTATTATTGTAAGCATGTATTTTTATTTAAATGTCAATTAGTTATGTGCGGAATAATGCTAACTACTAACCAAGGTTCAAGAATACTATTGCACGGTGATCTATTTATGTATTATTTAAAGATAAAATTCTTTAGCCGGACATAGTCACGGCGTTAGATCGGATAATATAAATTAATAAAGCAGATAAAAGGCGGTACCTTGTTGTGAACAACAACCTTTATTAACTTCCGGCCAAAGTCCGGCAAACTTACAAAACTCAAGAAATTTTACAAGAGAGAGAGAGAGAGAGAGAATACAAGAAGAGGGGGTTTTCAAAACCTGCCTCAATTAAAGAAAAACAAACTTATTTATAAGAAAAGAAAGCATCTTTGTACAGGATCCTGGGCCCCTATCTGGGTCCTGGTAACAGTGTATCTGCTGTTGATCTACAATGTTGCTACAGTAGCGCGGGCCTTTTACCGTCCCGTAGTGCTTATCTGCTAAAACTTGTCCTTTAATTTTTCCAAATAATCTTCAGCTTCCTTCAATGAAGATTCGGGCTCATCTTCTTCATATGGTTGAGCTTCATGCATATCATCACTTGTTTCACTACGCATTGACGAATATGATTTGGTGTAATGGGTTATATTACTTAGCAGATTTTTCTTTACTTCTTCCAAATATTTATTAATCATTTTGGTTTGATCTTCCTCATCCTGATTAGAAATTTTTCTTGTCATATGACGCACAGAAGTATCAACCATGATTCCTTTATGAGGAATTGTTTTATATTCCTGGACAGTTTTGGAAATTAAGTCTAGTAATTCTTGTCCATAGATTGCCTTTGATTGAGGGTCTTTCTTCATCAACTTGTCCCAAAAGTTATTATAATAAGTCCGGTATAAACAAGGAATTTGTTCCTCAGTAAAATCTACCTCTGGAACCCATTTATGAATCCATGGCACAGAAAATTCTATAAAGAAATAAATCTGCTCAATTTGTTGTAAATAGCAGATGTGTTCTTGTTGGTATAACTTGTTGAGATCTGGAGAAACTTTTGTCCATTCTCTGTATAACTTTAGAAATGGTTCGGGCAATATCTTTATAGTTGGCCCGTGGTATGACCACCAATTTAAAAACTAATTTGGTAAAGGATTAACAAATATTTTTGCACATACTTTGACAAACCAAGTATGTTTGTGTCGCTCATTGTTATAACAAAGAACTTTATTAAAAGCTTGGATATAATCCCAATAGGTAAATTTCATAGTGACTTTATTAAGGCTAAATTCTCTTTCGGTCATTGAGGAAATACCCCAATCTTCAATGGCAATAATTTGCTTTATAATCATTTTGGAAAAGTTATAAACATTTGCACTTGTATTATATCCCGAAAAGTGTTGAAATTCAACACCCATACTTATCAAAAAAAATTCATAATAGGTCCGAGTTTTGTATGACTCACCCGGAAAATAAAGTCCATTCAATAAATACCTTTGGAATATTTTCCATGGTTCTTCTTTTCTGTGTATATCAGCATTTTCTAAGAGAAATATCATTTCTCTTTTTTCCACTTTTTCGTAGGTTTTAATATCATCAACCTTTTCTTTCGTTATTTCAGCAAAAGTATTACTTTGCTTTTGTGATAAATATGCTTGTAATTGAGCATATAATGGATCATTTTCTGGAATATCTTCCAGATGGATTGATGATGAGGCTTTTTCTTGCGCCTTTGAGTTTAAATTACATAAACTCATTCCTCCTTTTTGTATTATAGGAGTATTTTGGACAAGAATTACTAGACTTAATTTCCAAAACTGTCCAGGAATATAAAACAATTCCTCTTAAAGGAATCATGGTTGATACTTCTGTGCGTCATATTGCAAGAAAAATTTCTAATCAGCATGAGGAAGATCAAACCGAAATGATTAATAAATATTTGGAAGAAGTAAAGAAAAATATGCTAAGTAATATAACCCATTACGCCAAATCAGATTCGTCAATGCGTAGTGAAACAAGTGATGATATGCATGAAGCTCAACCATATGAAGAAGATGAGCCCGAATCTTCATTGAAGAAAACCGAAGATTATTTGGCAAAACTAAAGGACAAGATTTAGCAGATAAGCACTACGGGACGGTAAAAGGCCCGCGCTACTATAGCAACACTGTAGCTCAATAGCAGATACACTGTTACCAGGACCCAGGATCCTGTACAAAGATGCTTTCTTTTCCTATAAATAAGTTTGTTTTTCTTTAATTGAGGCAGGTTTTGAAAACCCCCTCTTCTTGTATTCTCTCTCTCTCTCTCTCTCTTGTAAAATTTCTTGAGTCTTCTAAGTTTGCCGGACTTTGGACGGAAGTTAATAAATGTTGCTGTTCACAACAAGGTACCGCCTTTTATCTGCTTTATTAATTTATATTATCCGATCTAACGCCGTGACAATGTCCGGCTAAAGAATTTTATCTATGTCGAAAAACTAACTTTAGATTTATATATACCATGAAAGATCTAAACTTTATCAAAATATGAATAATTTGTTTTATAAGTTTTTGGCTTGGTTTCGAGATGGTGGTATAGTCAGATTCAATACAACACATTAGTGGCTTTGTCTTAGTGATTTCGTCTAGCCAGCCGTGGTCTTAACCCGATTAGAGAAGAATGAAAAGGGCGTTTCATACCCGGTTAGAACTGCTAGACAATGGGCTTCACTAACAATACGTATTTGAATCTCGACAGACCCCTTGCTTGGGTAAAAGGATCTGATCCTTCCATACAATCATTAAATTGTATAAAAGAAGTTCCAAGAATAATAGGAGGGTATAACTGATTTTTTACCAGGAAAAAGAAGTTAATACAAACTTTATTCTGGCAAATACGAGTGTTAGGCAATTTATACTTTATATCTAAAGCGTGCCCAGAAGCAGATTTAACCATATGAGTAGTTTTTTCAAAGTATTTGGTAGGCACCAAACATTCCTGAATGCAGCTTACATCTGCTCCACTATCAATCATAGCAATATCAGTTATAGAGAAAGTATTATCAATTAACATGGTGCATTTAACATACCATTTATGAGCTGTAACAATTTGCATCATTCTTAAAAACATAATTTGTTTAGGATCAGTATTTATAGTTGTTGCCAAAGAGTTATCTTCTCCTTCAGCAATACTTTTACCTTTATCATGAATTGCTTCAATTTGAGTAATCCGGTGATTATGAATAATCTGATTCTGTTTAAGAGATTTAATCTCTTGCTTCAAATATTCAATTTCTCCTTTTAAATCATCAAACGAAGTATCACGTACCATAACAGTTTGTTTAGAAGAAAGTTTGTTATGAACTTCAGACAACGAATAAGGGGCTGAATATTCAAATTCATTTTTCAATTTTTCACCAATATTAGATGAATTAGAAGAACTAGTTTTACTAGCAGCGAGCTGAATAATTTTTTCACGTAAATTATTATCGGTAACTTCTTTTAAAAGTTCAATCACATTATCAGAAGTAATAGTGTATAAATTCATATCTTCAAATTGAGATTGTAATTTATAAAATTCATCGTTTTCACAATAACAAATATTACCATGACATTTACACTCATTAGTTGTATCTTGCTGCGATTTATTCGAAGATTCGGGTTGATCTTCTTCAGTAACATATCTTGCATCAGAATCATCATAATCTGATTCAGAACCCGAAGTATATAAAAACTATAAATCTTTTCCTGAATATCTTCATCGAGTTCTAAGGTCTTAAGCTTTCAAGCTTACAGTTCGGCGCAATATGACCAAATTTTCCACATTTATAACACTTAATTTTTTCAAGATTTCTTCAAGATCTATTTTTGGTAAATCTATTAGATTTACACTGAGCTTTCCGTTCTTCTCTTTCTTCTCTAGACTTGCGTCTAGATCGTCTTCGTTTTCGATGAGACCTATGAGGTTCTGATTTAGAATTCTCAATCTTGGTACCTTTAGATGTATCAGGTAATCCAAACTGGGTACAAAAGTCTCCTAATTGAGATCTTTCTCTCAACTTGTCAAGCTTAAGCTGTCTTGACAATTTTAACTCATTGCACAAATTTATGCCTTCTTGAGTACAAGCTCCTATAAGCTTTCCATAAGTATAAGTTCCATAAGGAATAATCCCTTGCGGATTTCTCAGAGTCTTTTTAGCTTTTTCCACAAATAAAGGAGGCAAATCATCTATAAATTTGGCTTTCCAAAATTCCATGCCATTTTCTGGGAGCACTATGACTCTACTTAAATAAATGTCTTTGTACCATCTAAACTCCCCTAAATGTCTACATCTAAGACCATTAAGCAAGTATCTAATGGTTTCATACTGATTGGTAAATCTACCACTAAAATGAATGAGCACTCAATAATTTTAAAAGAGATTTTATAAATTTAATAGGTATTTTATAATCGCGCGAAGCGCAATCAAATTCACTAGTTATAATATACGAACAAGAAAATTTTCATCGAATTCCAAATTTCATTTTATGGTAAAAGAAAAGATTAATTACCTCATTGGTGCTCATATCTTTCCAGCTGCCAATATAGTTCAGTAGATCGAACTCAGTAATCTTGATCTAAATCTTATATTTTTACATTAAGAGATTCATTGAAATTCTGACTCCGTCCCTGCTAATCAAGTATCTTTAAAACATATGAAAAATAAACGATAAAAGTAAAGTTAATTAGAACAACCCAAAAGAAAAGCAAATCAATCAATTAATTATGCATTTTATAAATAAAGGATAATAAATTAAACTTTTTAGGGTTTAGAGGTTCTGTAATAAAGCCCTAAATGACTTTTTATACCTAGATCTTCAAATAACATTCAACAAATTATATATGCTTAATTTAATTCAAAAATATACAAGGAATAATTTTCTTACCTTTGCTTTATAATCTCCAATAATAAGATATCATGAAAATCAAGCTGCCTAGCTCCTGAAACTAAAGAATTCAATATATAATATACTTACAATCCATGTAAGTTTCATTCTCGATATCGCAAACTATTTTCTTACCTCTTTCATCGGGGACGATTCATTCTGGTTCTATCGACAAATCCCCCATATATAAAAGAAGCATCATGAGATTTTTTTTTTCTTTTCAAAATGCTATATTCACCTGCACTTGAGCCTGCACCTCCTCCTTTTCAATCTTTTGTCACATAGGAGGTTAGTAAATATTATTTATTTATATATATGATATTGTACTTGCATGTCTTTATCATAATGGACCCTTATTTTCCCTTTTTAATTCTTTTTTCCTATAACCAAGGAAAGGAGAAAGGGAAAGGGAAAGGCATAGATAGTGAAAATAGAGTATATTGTTCGAATTTTTCAAAAAATGTCATTAGGCATGTGTTGAATAATTGATTAAATGTAATGTATTTTTCAGATCTGACACGAGTTTGACATAATCGAACAGAAGATGAATAGTGAGTAGAAATTCATAGCTATTTGTAAAAAAATCAACAGATCTGAGTCAAATAACAATGATTTAAAACACTTTTATTTAAAACTATTTTGAAAACCTAAGCACTTAATCATATGAATATGTAAAAATACACGATTTTCAATTCTAACAAGATAAGGAGGAAAAGGGTTATTCAATTTGGTATGTGTTGGATAATTGATTAAAAATAATGTATTTTTCAGATTCTACACGAGTTTGGTAATATTGTTTGAGGATCCGATCTACATATATATCAAATCGAAGAAAAGATGAATAGTGAGTAGAAATTCATAGCTATATGTAAAAAAAATAAAATTAACAGATCTGAGTCAAATAACAATGATTCGAAGTACTTTTGTTTTACACTAAGCACATAATCATATGGATATGTAAAATACATGATTTTCAACTCTAATATGATATAGAGGGAAACATATACTCAATTTAAAGTAATATTTAAATAAACAAAATTTCATACTCGATCTCATAGGTGCATATAAAATTCTACAGAAAGTTGTATACTACTTGGGAAACCTAAGCACTTAATCATATGGATATGTAAAATACATGATTTCCAATTCTAACATAATATAGAGGGAAACGAATACTCAATTTAAAGTAAGTAAACAAAATTTCATACTCGATCTCATAAGTGCATACAAACTTCTGCAGAAAATCGTATTTGATGAAAGTTGTATGTACGACTTGGAGAGAGATAATATTTTATATCTTTCGATTTCCACCCTACAACATGAGTTTAAAAAATACAAATACGTTCAATGATTTTTAAAAATCTAAGTATAGTGAAGATAGATGTAAGGAGGTGGAGGTGCAGGTGCAAATGCAGAAAAAGGCAACATTTTGGTTTCTTGATTATTACTTGTTATTACTAGTATGCATTCTTTTGCATCTTTTATATACAAACAAAAGCCAGTGTGATTTTTTCTGTCTATTTCACAGTTCATTTCCAGTTGTCTTTTCAAATATAGCAAGTGTACACACTAAAACTTTTCCAAAAATATCTGAGGAATAAATATTTTTTCCAAAAATATCTAAGGACTTAATCCTAGATAAGAAAGCATCGAAATCGAAGATTAGAATAGATAATTTAGTAGGTAGTTAAGCGACTCATCTTTATCTAGTGATAGAGAAATGAGAATGGTTGTAAGACATTAATTATATGACAGAAAGACAAATTTAAGTCATATTTCATACTTTAGGAATATATCTTACCCTAAACTCCACTAATTATTCATGGCCAAAGGTATCACACATGTGATAAAAGGTTATCCAAAAGTAGGGAATTAGGTCAACGATAATAATGTGTAAGAAAAAAATACAAGTGAAGGACATTATGTGCTGGAGAGCAATTACTACTACTACTATTTACAATATCTATAAAAAAACCACAATAAAGAAAAGTAGTTTTTATGGGAAAAGAGTTCGAAATATATTCGAAATCGCTGTAATAATTTTAAACTTTGGGTAGAACCTATTATTCCATGCACTATTTAATATTATATTTTAAAGATACATAGGTGTCCACATAGACATCATAAATATTGCATCATTGTAAATAGTAACTTGTTCAGATGAATACTTATATATCTTTAAAATACACTATTAAATAATACAGGGATAATATGTCCTACCTAAAATTTAGGATTGTTACAGTAATTTCGATCAAAGTTCGAATATATTTCAGATTTTTTTATTTTTAATAATTTTTAATAATGTTTTGTAAAAAAGGGAAGTACTATTTGTCATTTTCTTTTTATCTTCATGGTCCAACAAGTACCATAAGTTGCCATGTGATATATATCATGTCCTCCACGTGGTATTTTCTTCTTCAACTAACCACATCTCGACACGTGATGCAATTTACTGTCTTCCCTCGTGGCATATTAATCATGTCCTTTTCTTCCTGACTTCTGTTTTTTTGTTTCGTGGGAGTTGATAATTGGATAAGAAATAAGTGATGTATAATATATATGATGTTGATAGTAAATAAGTTGTTTATGTATAATATTAATGTGACGTTTGATTGTCAACAGAGACGGAGCTAAGTGAGGATTAGTGGGTTCAGACGAACCAATATCTCTTTCGTAGACATTGTCTTTATATTAGAAAATTGAGGAAATATATATATGTATATTAATCTGTGAACCTCCTAATAAAATTGATTGATGACTTAGTGGTAAGGAAGGGGCCGTAGAAATGCTTTCTACACTAGTGTCCTGGGTTCGAAAATATTTTTATGTTCGTACTAAAATTTAGAATTCTCAAACTTCTAATTCTCGTTCCGCCTGTAGTTGTCAAACTAAAAACCCGTATAAGTAATATAATATGTATGAATTATGAGTGAATTTATGTATTATTTTATACAAAATAGAAGGTGGAATAACTAATACACGTACTTCAATCTAACATAAAATAATATATAGATCTTCACTCATAACTAACCTCTATATATATATTACTAATGAATGCATAATTCTAACTAGCTACCAAACGACCCTCAAAAGTTAGAGGGTAAGTTACACTTGCAAATTTGGGTGTGGTTGGTCAAAATAAATTCTTTTTTTTTCATTTTACTTATTTATTTTAGACTTTGCACGTTTTTTCAAAAAATAATGATTAATATTAATACATTACCATATTACTTATATTAATTGATGTATAATTTTTAATTTTGACAAATAATTTAAAAAATAAGTAATTGATGTTGAGGATAAAATAAGAAATTTCTTCGTCTTTTTTCGATATATTAAAAGTGGCAAGCGTTAGTGTTATAACTTTTACCTTTACTTTCTTCAATCTTCGCTAGTGAAGTTACAATCAATATATTATTATTATTGTTGTTAGTATTACAAACTGTTATTTGTATTCGATATACTTGAACCGAGAGTCTTTAAAAAATAATCTCTTTACTTTTACAAGATAGTAATAAGATCTGCATATATTATACTTTCGTGAGTCTTCACTTGTGAAATTTCACTGAATATTATTACATATAGTATACTTTTGTCAGACCTCACTTGTGATATTTTACTGAATATTTATTGTTGTTAGTATTTACAATTTTTAAAACTTAAATTTGAATTTTATCTCAACTTGTATGTATTATTTTCAAAGAGATAAGAGTGCATATTCTCTAAAGAAAGAGAAAAAAAGTGTGTGATGCTAAAAGCCCCAACTAGGACATTGGTAGATTTTCGACATGTCCTTCTTATGACTTTGATTCTAAATTGGTTCCTCAATATTCACACTCTCCGCGTACCTCGTACGTGATAGAAACTACAATAACTAGAAACATACGTAGTGGTAATCTCACGATCGAGTCCGGAGAAAATAGATTGTGTGTAATTTTTTACTTTTTTATATAATATAAAACGGAGCTAAAGAAGTTGTTTCTAAAAAGATATATGATTAAGGTAATATATGTCAAAGTATGTATGTGTTAGAAACTATGTCTTTGTTGTTAGGGTTTGTCCTGAGTTTCCTTTCTCAATTGATTCTATCCCATAATTGTTTTTAATTCAAAATATATATATTATGTGATATTTAGATTTCTTGAAATTTTATAAATAGAAAAGATTTCTTCTCATAAAAACACAATAACAATTACAATGTAATCGTCTAGAGAGTTACTAAACTAAATACATAAAAAAGAATGCATTAAAAATATTTCTTAAGTGGCCCTTCAGCACCAATGTGGGACAACTTACTTTCAATTATTTTAGGAGTCGTTTGATTCGTGGAATTAAGGATTATAATTGAATAATAAAATTGTTAGTTATTATATTTCATGTTTAGAGTATGTTCGGTATGAAGAAAATTAATTACAGAAAGAGAAATGGTGATTTATTTATCTATTTATTTGTGCTCGATGACAAGTAAAAATATTTATGTATAATTTAAACATATTCTATGGAAGTGAGAGTAGAAGTTGGAATGGTGGGGATGGACCATGGAGGCTCTAGGGACGGAGGCAGGGATGAAGATTAGATGTGTTAAAATTAAAGGACACGATAAAATTAGAATATCACTTGTAGAATATTCTTTCCTATTTACACTAAAAATATCATTTAAAAAAAACAAAAAAAACTCTAGAGAAAATATTTTACGAATCGAAAGAAAAAAATATAATACCTAAATAAAGTTATAATGTCTTTTGGAGGTAAAAATTATAAAGGCATTTAGAAAGCTATAATTTGATAGTGATGTTTGCACTTTTCGTTTTTCTTTTGTTCAGTAAAGAAAGCGATACTTAAAGATTTTTCTGTTTATTGTTCTTGATATAAGGTTTACAATATTACACGTTTTTTCTTTTAAATTATTATTCTTGATATAAGGCTTACAATGTTGCACGTTTCGTCTCTTAAATGAGTTACAATAAAAAAAGTCAAAAAAGTTCCCTTTAAAAGAGAGTATTTTTAATTTTTATTCTTTAACAATGGATGCATAAATATTTCAGAAACTGATATTATGCACTGTCATAATTTGTGAAATATCACGAAAAGAAAATATAAGTTTATGCACACAAAAAAGTTAGTATTTGTTGCGAGAAATATAAATTAACGATCATCACAAAATAGAGACAGACGTACAAATGACCCCATAAATATGGGCCTAAATTCTGGGCTGGGGAATGCAAACTAAAGACCCAGGCCATAACTATATGGGCCTTTATTTAGTGGGCCTGAACTGAGGAAGGCACTTATTATCGAAAAAACTCCAGGAATATTAATCTGTCTTAATTTTATGAATCGTTCTTAAAGTTTGAAATAATAAAATTTGGACTAAATTTTCTCGTTTTTTGTTTTAGTTATAGATATTTTTGTTCAAATTTATCAAGTGATCACACTTTTTTAATTTAAACTCTATTATACAAAGATATTCAAAAAGAGATCAGGAAATAGAGTGATAAGAATTGAGCTCACACCAATTACGTAATAGAAGAATTCACTAATATTACTAGACTATAATTTTTTGTATCGAGTGATTACTTTTGAATTACCGCATATCGATTATTTAAAAATAAGGTCTAACTTCTAAATAAAAAACAATAAAGTGGCTATTTGTATAAAATGAAACAACATTCATAAGAATTGAAAAATAAATCCCACCTAATATTCTCTTATCATCAAAACTTCTATATACGGGATTTCCTAATATAAGGGTAAAATAAATTTTTTTCTATTAAAAGCACCAAATCATGCACTTCCACTTTTACCCACAATTATTATTTACCTCTGAGTAAAGATTTGCTTTTAAATAGAAATTTTCAACCTAAACACACACACACACACACAAAAATATTTATATATATATGGGGATTTTAAAACCAATTTTCCAACAAACTACACATATGATTTTTTATTTTTATTTTTAAAAAATGAGTTCCAAACAGGAGGGGGAAAAGAAGAAAGAAGAAGAAAATGTTAAAGTTATTTTTCTTATAAATATGAATTGTGTCTGCAAGAATTGTTTCAAGAAAATTGCTAAATGCACTCAAAAATTGGAAGGTATATTATCAACACATATGATCTTTGAATTTCTTCATATATATTTTTCTTAGTTATTTCTGTATTAATTGCTTGGTATATTTTACTTTTTGTCAAGTTAAACACGTCTCCAAACACAATTTTTATGTTCAAACCTCTATTAATACAATTTTTGTTTGTTTGTTTGTTATATTGTGAAAAGGTATAAAGTCTATGGAAATAGAAAATACTGGAGTGAAATATAAAGTAACAGTGATTAGCAAAGTGGAATCATTGAAACTTCAACAGAAAATTGAGAAGAAATTGAAGAAGAAAGTGGAAATAATTTCTCCCAAATCAAAAGAATATAAAGAAAAAGAGATTCCCAAAAAAACAACACTGGAAATTAATTTGGGATGTGATAAATGTGTTGAAAAAATGCAAAACATAGTGACCAAAATAAAAGGTAAATTTTTCTTCTTTTTTTTACAAATTTACATAGTCTAAAATTCTCTTATGTTTAAATTTTTTTTCCCCTTTTTTCATTTAAGTTCTTTGATATAATTTTTCTATTATACCTTTTTTTAAAAAAAATAATATGAGAAAGGTTTCAAGGAATATTCATAGATATTGTATTAAACTTTTCACTCCAATTTTCCAAGTTTGCAAAATTAGGCTCAACCAGTTTTTCAAGTATATATTTTTCCTCATAAAATTTCAATATTTTTTTCAAATAAAATTCCGATTACTATTACCTTTTTTCAACTTAACTTTAAATATTATTTCTTCTTTTTTCAAGTATCATTTAATTTATGTCGAAACACCTACTAATTTTGCCTCGCCTATTTAAATCCCCCCGTTTCATTTAATTTCTTTGATTGAATTTTTCAAATAGACTTAAAAAAAAATTCTTATGATATTAAAAGGTTTTCAAGGAACATTTTTATGATATATACTTTTCCTCATAAAATTTCAATATTTTTTTCAAATAAAATTCTGAATACTATTACCCTTTTTCACCTAACTTCAAATGCTGCTAATTTTTTTCAAATATCACTCAATTTATGTCGAAACGCTTATTAATTCTGCCTCTCCTATTTACATCCCCTCCTTTTCATTTAATTTCTTTGATTGAATTTTTCTAATAGGAATTTTTCTAATAGACTTTTTTTTTCTTGTGATATTAAAAGGGTTTCAAGGAATATTCATTGATAGGCCAAAAAACTTGGTGATAGTGAGTGGATCAATTAATACTGAATATTTGGTGAAAAAATTGAAAAAGAAGCTGAAAAAATCAGTCAAAATTGTGAAGCAAGAGAAATATGAAGATGATTTGAAGCCAATTTGGTTTCCAAATTATTATAATTATTGGCCAGAAAGTGATCAATTTGTTCATGATGAAGCTAAGTACTGCACAATTATGTGAGATAATTGTTGGTGTTTAAGAAGGGGAAAAAATATATAATGATTTGGGATTTAATTTAAGTTTAATATGTCTTTGTTTATAGAATATTGAAAATTCAGTAGACCTTTACTCTTTATGGAATTTATTAAAGTTATATCTTATAGAAGAATTTGATTATATAATAAGAAATGTATATTTGTTTCCTACTATAGTATTGTTTCTTTTGCTTATCATATTATTTGATGTTGTTGTATTTCCTTTTTTATACTTAATTTTGATATGTTTTACATGAGTTATCTTAAAGACAAAACTATATACGTATCATTCTCGTTATGTAAAGTTATATATACGACTTTAGCACAAGGTGTGTTTTACCGAAATGAATCAAATCGTGTATAATTTTGACATATTTCACAAAATCGGAGTCGTGTAGGCTGTGTTTAATATCGGGGGAAATCAAGTATTCCAGAAAATAATTTTACGTATTAGGATATTAATGATTATGTTATATCAATATACATGTACAAATCTGACCTCAAAACAGACATTTTCTGAACCCTATAGATCCAAAGGGATCTTCTCTAAAAATACATATCAAAACGGACAGTTCACCATTTATGTGCAAACTATAACTAACAAATTTAACTCCGTCATATATCTACCAGTAACTCCAAATCCAAACAATATAACACAAATCTTAAAGATAGTTAGCCCAATATCACGTAATAATTTGTTAATTATCAGACACATATGACCCAACTAGGGAAGACAATGGGGCGGGGCCGGGTGGGTTGATCTTAACCCAAAATTATTAATCTGCCCCACCTTGCATAATAATTATTTCATTTTCAACCCGCCCAACTATTTTTTTTTGAATATTTTCTTTTTCTAGTTAAGTTTGATACTAAAATTAAAATTCATAAAAATACATTCATTTTTTCATTAGGTTGTATTGATTTAATAGATAATGACTTAGACATATATTTTTTAAAGGTTAATTGGGAAACATGTAAGAAATTATATTATTATTTATTACCATTTTCATTTATTATCTTAAATATTTTAGTAGTTATAAATAAATTATCTTAATAAATAATGTTTTATCACTCTTAAAACATGTAAAAAGTTAAAAATTAAGTTTAAACACACATAAAATCTAATATACCCGCAACCTGCCCCGCATTAGTTTAAAAAAAACACACTTCAACTCGATCCACACTCCCCCTGCTCCGCACAACCTTAAACCCGCCCCGCATCATTGCTATCCCTGGACCCAACGAAATATGATTGAAAGGATATTGAAAATGGGTTGAATTATTACCCATTTAATTTTGACTCATTTTTCAATCCGTCCAAATTTGACCCAACCCGCCCCATTGTTACCCGTATGATTAAATGCTCGGAGAAATTTGCAAACAAATAAACTCCCGCCAAAAGCTCAAACAGAAAGTTTGTAAAGTGCAACGAGAATTGAACCAAATCACATTGTGCAAGAAGAAGAAAAATTCTCCACGAAATGGAAGGAGAAGATGAAAAAGGCGGCAAAAATGTTACTGCAATTCTCCAGATTGACATGCATTGTTCTTGTGAAGGTTGCTCTGAAAAAGTTCTCAAATGCGTTCACGATTTGCATGGTAACGAATCTGAGAATTTCCGAATCGATGAATTTTTGCTTCTGTTTTGATTAGATTTTGCTTTTTGAAATTTTTGGCGACAAGATCTGAATTCGTGGATGAAGATAGAGGAAAATGGAGCGGTATACAAGGTGACGATGGCAGGGAAATTCGATCCGTCGAAACTCCGGCAGAAAATGGAGAGGAAATTGAAGAAGACGGTGAAACTCATTTCACCTAAACTGGATATTGAGGAAACTGAGATCCAACAGAAGTACAAATGCAATGAGGTAATAAGTAATAACACGCTATACACCGGAACTGAAAGCTCTACTCTGTTTTCAGGCGAAATTTTGCACCGTCCGCATCATAGTCAAATGCGGAAAGCATTATTATCTGTTTCTCTCGTGAATTGAATCGATTCGGAGCTTGTTTTGTACTATCGTAACTGTTAATATTGTCGATTGATTCTCAATTTCTTCATGTTTTCTCAGTAGCTCAAATTTCTGAACAGGCTTCAGTTACTAGTAGTCTGTTTCCGGCGCATTTTAGTCCAATATGGAAAGCATTATATCTGTTTCTCTAGTGAATTGAATCGGAGCTTATTTTGTATTATCTCAACTGTTTACATTGTTGATCGATTCTCAATTTGTTCATATTTTCCTCATTTTCTCAATTTCCGAGCAGACTACTGCTGTGTTTAAACTTCCTCTGAACTGCGACGCATGCAACGAGAAGATTCACAAAATTATCACTCGAACAAGAGGTAGCATTAGCGAAATTCAACTTGCTAAACGTGTTTAGCATGTATGTTGTAGAAGTTGAAGATTCAATCAGAGTTTTGATGATAAAAATGTCTCTAATGCAGGATGCAGGAATGTGAAAATGGATTGGGAAAAGAATTTGGTGACGGTAACTGGGACAATTGATGTGAAATCCTTGGCCGAATCTCTGAGATATCACCTGAGGAAAGATGTTGAAATTTTGACGGTGAATAACGGCGGCGGAGGAGGAGGCATATACTCGCCGAACTTTGAATGCGTCAACCGGCAATCAACTATATGCAGATCGGTGACCGGAGATTATTTCTATCCTGCAACGGAGGCGTTCAGTGATGAAAATCCAAATGCTTGCACTGTTCTGTGAACAAAATTGGCAAGTGTGTAGAAACTTCTAGTAGTACGTACTAGTATAATTGATCCATAATTGCAAATGCTCAAATGATTAATTACTTAGATTAGCAAAATTAATGCACTTATATGCTTAGAATTAGAAGTAATGTGGGATTTTTGTTGATTTTGTTCTGTCTCCACTATAAGGCATACTTGTTTAAGTACTAAAGAAAATAATAAAAGTTTGTGAACATCCTAAATTTTCTTCCGATTTCACCTGTGGATCATACTAGAGTGTATTTGGTACAGAAATGATCAAAATATTTTCTCTACAAAAACAAACATTTTGCCTTTTAAAAATGAAAAAATGACTTTCTTAATCAAAAATAAGGAAAACGAGTTATATAAGTAACATTGCAAGTTATCTCTCTCTTTTCAACCCATCCACCACCCACTACCCTCCCAACCCCCGCCACCCCTGAACCATCTCATCTCGCTCATATAGTGTTTTGCTTGATTACATATAAGTGATCTTGATATAATGTTTTTTACTTACTTACCAAACACCAGAAGATAAGTGAGAAACTCACTTATTTTCCAACAAAACATTTTTTAGGTAAATCTTTTCCATGAAATGTACTTTCCTTTTTACTAAACATTCTAAGAGTCGATTTGAATTGATTTTATTTCAAGTGTTTTAAGTAAAAAATAAGTTAAAATACATAAATTAGAAATCCTACTTATGTCTTGACTTGTAACTTATAAGCCCAAAAATATACCCATCCAAACAGGCTATCGTCTATCCGTATGTTTTTTGTTGTTGCTGTTGAAATGGGGGAGAAAGCCCATGAGATCATCTATCAATTCTTATACATATTTGTATATCTAAAAATTCTAGCAATGAACTCTCATTGAATAGACACGACAATAAATATCCGACCTATACGTATAATATAAATACAATATATAATTGTAGGTGTTGGTCCTCCATACATACATATAATACATATTTTATATATCCTTCACATACAATAAAAAAACATATACATTTGGATTCAATTGTTCACACTTACAATTGATATCTTAACATATACTTATACATACATTCAACCTTTGTTTTGAAAAACATACACATACATATATAGTAATTTTAAATGTTGTATTCCCGCAATTTCTATTAGGATTAGATATTGTGTGTGGATACGGTATATTTTACTGTGTATTAAAAGAAAAATACTAGTATGTTGAGGGTGGGGTGCGTGGGGGGGTATATCTCGTTATATATGCAAAAATAAACTCGAATTATAAAAGATCCCAATTAAAAACTGAAATTGAGGGATTTTGACATTTTTTGAAAAATTCCCTATTGAACAATTTCTTCGAAAGGCCCATTCTCTAAAATTGCCCAAAACAACAATATGAACCACATCTTGTAGTGGCCCAATAATATTTTTTTGTGCTTATGCTGGTTTATTCTTTCCAAATAAAGTTGTGTTTTTTTCTTCATGATTTTTTGATATTTTGTTTAAGTTAAAGTAAACTGTATTATATAAATTAGTTTTGTCATTTTCATGATATTTGATAAAGCTAAATAACTTTCTATTACCAAAAAAAGAGTATAATAGCTTAGGCATTAGAGCCTCAGAGGAACAAAGTTAAAGTTATGTAACCATTCATGAAGTTAATCTCTTCTTTTTTCCTTTTTTTCCTTTCTAAAAAATAACATATTCAACTCAACTCAAATGACTTATTTACATTTCTATGAAATTGCAAATATTGAACTTCTGTGAATCTTATTTACATTTCAACTTCCAATTTTTTTCCGTTGGATTACAAATTGGTTTTGTCCAATCACATATGACTTGTTTTAATTGAGAACTTGAATTTATAAAAAAAATCGTTTGGACATTCGAATTATGATTTGTTTCAATTGAACATTACAATAAAGTGTTTCTTTGAGACACTTATAATTCAAATTAGAAAAATACTTTTCTGTGTATACTCAAGTGTTCATTATGGAGTACCTAAAATATGACACTTCATTTAATTATAAATATTAGCATCAATTGGACCAAATATGATATTTTTTGGCTTATTGAGATTAGCGATGTATAATTAAAGAATGTGACATATTTTCATTATCTAACTTATTTACGTAATAAGTATTTGAAAATACATCTAAACACTTTTTCAAAATTTCAGCTAAATTTTTTTTAACAAGAACATTTTATAATGTGTTTAGATACTTAATTAAAACATATCATAATTCCAAAAATTTAAGTGGAATTTACCAACAAATCTAAGGGTTTATATTGGAAAATTTTCTTAACACACACGCAAGGCCCCCCTTGGATTCCAAATGCTTTCCAAAGAAATAAAGGAAAGTCTCTTTTTTGTCTTTTCACGTTATGTATTCATCCCCTTTGTGCTTCTCCTTATTCTCATTCCCTTTCAAATAGGAGAAGAAAAACAATATGTTTCGTAGGAAACTGACTTTTTTGTTTTATTCACTTTCTTAAAAATAATAATTTTCCTTGATGCTTCTCCTTGTCTGTTTCCTTGGGCTTCAAGTTCTAAGTAAAATTACATACACCTTCCAACTCAATTATTAATTGATTTTGGTCCTTCACATATTTTGTGTTAATTAAATTAGTTGACATATGTATTTTGGTCATTTATGAATGAATTGTGACTTCTTTGTATAATGTTTGTATAACATTATCAACAAATATGGAGTAGAGTAACAAAGAAATATATATGAAGTAACATTACAAATTTAGTTTATATACATGTATAATTAAGTAGCGGAATGAATAATAGTTATGAATTATGATGTGTTCATGAACATTTGAAAAGAATCTAAAGTGCTTATTTTAATTAATTAAAATTTAAATATACTTAATGGAATATGAAGAATAATAGAATTGACATTTACCAATTATTGAGAGATCAAAATTGCTATTAGCACAAAAAGAAAAGGAAAAACATTGTTCACTTTATAGCTATCATTCTCTTTTTCCCTTTAGTTTCCTTTTGACACACACACACACATGCTGTGGAACTAAGTCAATGCATTAATTAAAAGACTTCGTAATTCCTTTTGAAAGACAAAGAAAGAATAACGAAGCACCCAAAATAAAAATATAATAAAGAACAAAGAAAATTCTTCTACCTAAAAAGAGGTGTGACATCAGGGCGAATGCCTCCCCAAAGAGTCATGAAGGTATGCAAACGTAGACTTAAAGTTAAAGACTTTGCTAGTAGCATATTGATACAAGTCTACAAGAATGTGAAACCGACAAATTAAATAGAAATAAAAATCTTGAAATATTGAGTTTTCTAATTTACTGTTATTAAAACAAAGAAACCTCTTATATACTATGCATTGGATAAACATTTATGTGCAATAGTTTCAAATTATAAAGAGATGTAAATTGCATTAGGCGAGTCTCATGCGACGAGCTCAATCGAGAAGGAATCAGATGGGGTATACACTCTGACATCCTGTTGGGATATTGCAAATGCTACACCAACGTATTCTCTGAAGAAGGAACTTGAGTGGAATTCAATCCCTAATCAATAGTCTCTACGTAAAACGTAAAGAGATAAATTCCATTAGACAAACTCCATACGAGGAATTCAAATTAGAAGATAATAGGTGGGGTATAACCACTAGAATGACATTCGATCTCTATCTCCCTTGTGGGATTCTTCTGCTACACCAACTCAGTCATTTTTACGGGTAAGCTTATACTATTGAAAATGTAACAAGTTTATAATTAATGTTACAACTTTAAAGGTGGACCTTTAAGAAATGACTTTGGTAGGCCATTACTTTACAGCTATACACACATACATACAAAAGTACAAAAAGTGATGAAACCCTAAAAAGGCCCAATAGGCCAGAAAAGACTAATCTCACCGGCCCACAGAAAGTAAACTTCCTCAACTTACTTCCCTTCCCAGACCCGAAGTTTCCTACTTATTACCCAAAGCCCAATTGTCCTAAAAGCACTTATACTTTCATTTTAGTCTAAATTATTTATATTTATTATTTATAGGGAAAATTACACAATTTCCTAATAAATTATTTTTAAGAAAAACTTATGATACAAAAGCACATGAACTTTCTTTAGTTTAGAAATAGGCGTGTGTGAGCACATATTGCATTTTAACTTATTTTCTTTACAAGATAATTACTAATTAGTAAAAATCAGGAGAGTTAGGACCTTCATATAGTTTCAAACTTTCAATATATATTTGACAATTTCACCTAAACTATGTTGGATTATTATTATGGAAATTATAAGAAAAATTAATTATGAGAATAATACATGTAATAATAATAATTTGCTATCATAAATTAAATTAAATTAATATACTTTAAATTTAAAAAAAAATCATGGTCAATGTACATAATTTAAAATCCTACTTGAAAATCTCTATATTACCATGAAAGAGGATGGTATAATTAAAGGAAATGATATATATATTTAATAATTAAATTAATTATCTAATAGACAAATAAAAATAGCTGTAATATTTTCACATTGTATGTACAATCTTTCACGGTGATCATAAGTCTTTTTCTATAAAATTTAAAATGGTGATTTATTTTCTTACAAAAATATAATTTATTTGTCAAGTTTTACATTTAAAAAGAAATTGAAACAAAGATTTAAAATTCCAATTTATTTTAATTGAGAACTAAAATTATAATCCTACATCGCATTTTCAAACACCTACTAAATGAAATTTTCTGATGCGTTAGATATGTATAAAGCCTATTTTTCGTCCATGCATAAAGTAGTATCATCATAACATAACATGCATGTATACTTACGACATGATGACATCTCACACATTCCCATGACAGCTCACTATACCACACGGTCCACTCTCCACTTCTCTCGCACATACACATATACACACAACTACCCTTCTTCCTCCCCCCAACCCACTTCTATATAAATGTATTCTCACATTTTCTACTCTGTTCTCATATTCATTTTCTACTTTCTAGAGTCTTCTTAGAATATCAGTATCCATAATGGGCGAGGTAAGAACAAAAATGGTGATTCTAATGACGTTTTTGTTTTCCGGTGACTGATTTTTTTTTTGTGTTGTTGTTGATTTGCAGAAGAAGAGTAAGAAGAATGAAGGAGGAGAGAAGAAGAATAACAGTGGAGAAGTAGTGCAGAAGAAGGAAGGAGGAGAGAAGAAGAACGATGGAAACTTAACTGTGGTTTTGAAATCGGATTTTCATTGCGAAGGTTGTGTTACTAAAGTTGTCAAAGCGATTAAAAGCGTTGGAGGTATACTACAATGGCGTATTCCTTTGAATATTTTACAGAAATATGTGTACCTTGTTGTTGTTGTTCTTCTATTTGGTAGTGCTTTTATTTCCATGTTTCTGCATTTTGATTTAATTGAACGAAATTTTGTTGTGCTATTTTTGTTGTTCTTCTATTTGGTAGTGTGCTTTGTTTCTATATTTCTGCATTTTGCTTAATTGAACGAAAATTTGACATGTTATTGTTGTTGTTGTTCTATTTGGTAGTGCTTTGTTTCAATGTGTCTGCATTCTGCTTTAATTGTATAAAAAAATGACATGTGATTGTTGTTCTTCTATTTGGTGGAGTAGTGTTTCAATGTTTCTGCATTTTGCTTGAATTGAATGAAAATTTGACATATTACTATTGTTATTCTTCTTCTATTCGGTAGTGCTTTGTTTCAATGTTTCTGCATTTTGCTTTAATTGTACTAAAATTGATATGTTATTGTTTTTTTTTCTTCAACTTTTTTGTAGTGATTTGTTTCAATGTCTCTGCATTTTGCTTTGATTGAACAAAATTTGGCATGTTATTGTTGTTCTTCTTCTGTTTGGCAGTGCCGTGTTTTCAATGTTTCTGCGTTTTACTTTAATTGAACAAAAAATTGACAGTTGTGAATATTAATTGCTTGTTCTTCTTCAGAGTGTGTTGAAGTGTACTGTGTACTCTCTGAGTCAAAAGTTAAAGGCAAATGAGCCTCCGCTGCGTATTTTGCTTTTTCCAAGTTCTCTTATACATAATTATACTTACTCACCGTGTGTTGAAATTCAATAAAGGTGTGGAGAAAGTTACGTGCGATGCCGATTCGAAAAAGTTGACGGTTATCGGAAAAGTCGATCCGGTGATGTTAAAGGAGAAAGTTGAACAGAAAACACACAAAAATGTTGAACTTGTTTCGCCGGTACCGAAAAAGGACGGCAAAGGAAAAGGAGGCGGCGGTGGTGACTCCGCCGGCGGTGCCGGAGAAGAGAAGAAGAAGCAGAACAAGGAAAAGGATGCGAAGGAGAACAAAGGAGGAGAAGACAAAAAGACCAAAGAGAAAGAGGTACTGCAAAAACTACTGACAAATTGTCGCGTCGTTTCGCTCGTCGTTTTCATTCTGCTCCATTACTTCCATTGTTATTCTGATCCCTTTTTGTCCTTACTTACGCACCTGGCGCATTTTAGCGTTTTCTGGTGTCTCATTCATCATTCAATTGTTCTTTTCAAATTCCCAGTATATTCAAAACAATAGAATTTTCTTCTGATTCATTTGTCTCCGGAATAATCGGTAAAATCATGTGCGCCAAAATATCACATGCGTATTTTAGCGATTTGTTCCCTGTATTGGCGCATCAGTTAACTGTTCATCTGTAAAATTTTGAATTTTCAAATAATTACGTGATTCTTACGTTTATCAGTTACGGCGATGATTAGTCAAAACTGACAATTACTGAATATTCAGATGTTTATTATTCATTTAATTCGTTCTTAAGCATTTTTTGAATTTCTCATTACTTTTGCTATTTTTGTTTAACAGCCTCCGATCACCACAGCGGTGCTGAAGGTGCATCTCCATTGTCAAGGATGTGTACAGAAGATCTCCAAAATTGTCACCAAATGCAAAGGTCAGATTTGAAACTTTTTTTATTCCTTGTTAGATTTGTTATTGTTTCTTGTACTCCCGTTACTTCTTTAGTTGGACTGATGGAAAATTGATATCGGTGATTGTGCAGGATATAAGGAAATGAAAATAGACAAGCAGAAGGATTTGGTGACTGTGACAGGGTCGATGAACATGAAAGAGCTGGTGGAGATGTTGAAGAAACATTTGAAGAAGGAAGTTGAAATTGTGCCTCAGAAGAAGGAAGGCGGAGATAATAAGAAAGAGAAAGGTGGTGACGGTGATGGTGAAAACGGAAAAGGTGGCAATGGTGGTGGTAAAGGGAAAGGAAAAGGCGGAGAAGGCAATGGCGAAGGAAAGGGGAAGGTGAAGGATGAGGTAGGTGGTGGCGATGGAGAGATGATAATGAATAGTAATGTAGGTAATGGTATGCAGATGATGCAGCAGCAAGTTCAATTTGGATATCCATACCCGTATATGTACGGGCCGGTTTATCCAGCTGACCAGTTTCAGAACCCGTACCCGGTATCTGTTCATGCCCCTCAGCTCTTTAGTGATGAGAACCCAAATGCCTGCAGTATTATGTGATGATAATCATGAGATTTGGAAAAAAATAATCACAACTCTTTTTGCTAATTTTAGAGAAAATCAAAAGCTAAAAACTTGTAGATAAAGAGAAGATGGCCTGGTGATGACTATTAGTAGTACTAGTATTAATCATAAATATGTATGTAATTAGCTTCTAAAAATGGGTCAAAATGTTCTAAAATTAGATAATGATTATTATTAGTAGCTCCTTTTAAGATGGCCTTTCCACTACTAGTTATGGCTTAGTTCTGAACTTGCAGAATTTCTTTTGTTGTTTCAAATTTTTGTATGTTAATTTAGTGAATCAACTCTAGTTGAAGCCAATTTTTCTTGAATTTGAAGTTGGTGCACTCTATATTTCATGGATACGGGTAAGGTCTGTACACGATTACATCGAATATATTGTCGTTGGTGGTTGTAAAAAGCCAAATTTGTTAAAACTAGGAGTAGTACATAAACTTTTATTTTGTGAATAATGATGCAATTGAAAAAAGTAAGGTACTCATGGTTTACTCAGAATATTCTTTGTATGATTAGTCATGGAATGACTAAATGTGTAGGGTTAATGAAATCTTAAGATGTGATTCAATTATTCCTACACAAGTGAGATGACTAAAGTTAAAGTGGTGGAAATATTATTTAATTTATTTCCGAAAAAAAAGGTTTTACTACTCTTTTAAGATATGGGTGAATTCTGTTTTCATTTACTTTCTTATTGTATTCACTGCTCATAATGACAAGGACATAGGTCTAATACTCCCTCTGTCCACTTTTATTTGTCATGTTGCGCTTTTCGAAAGTCAATTTGACTAATTTTTAAAGTTAAATTAGATTACATTAATTCGATATTTTTTTAAAAAAAATTAGATATTCAAAATCTATACGAAAAGTACTATAAATTGCAATTTTTTGCATATCAATATGATGAAAATATACATCGTAAAATGTTGGTCAAAGTTCTTATAGTTTGACTCTAAAAAAGGAAACCATAACAATTAATTGTGGACGGAGGGAGTAGTAAACGCTGCCGCATTATTTTAGAGTGATAAAATAAATAAATTGGTTATTTAATGGGATTCTTTAATTGACCAAATTGAGTAGTAGTAAATAATTAAGAAAATCAAGCATGAGTTTTTGCCCCAATGCATACGGCGCAAAAACAAACCAAAAAATAGGTGCAATAACAAAGAGTGTGGACAAATAGATAGAGACATGCACTTAGTTATAAGGCTAATATGTTTTTAATTGAATATTTAAACAATTTGCAAATAGCTCTAGATAATATATTCCTAACCTCTTAAATGTGACGTTTTCCTATTTGTTGAGGTTATCGTTTCTAATTTTAAAAAGAAATGAAATATTTTATAACTTATTTTGTGTAATGAGCATGGAAACACACAACAAAATTACTCCAAAATATTTTAAGAGTAATGTTGTAAGTAATTACGAAAATCAAGTATGGGTTTTTGCCCCATTGCCTACGGCGCAAAAAGAGTGAATAAATAATATAAGTGGCCAAGTAGACAAAGACATTGACATGGCCCCAAACTGAAAACACAAGGGAAGGTTTTGTACACTCTGTAAGTTGCAGTCTATAGGGTTATATGTCACCTACTTTCGTAATATATAAACGTGGCATTTAATTTTGTTCCGGTTAATATATATATATTTTTAAATTTTGTACGTGTATAAGTAGATATTTAAATTTATATAAAATTAAACTAGTATACACATACATTCTACGTGACAAATCAAATGAGATAAACTCAAACTGATTTGTATTATGTCACTAGAACGCGTGTGTTTACTTGTTTAATTTAATACAAGTTTATCCAAGGCAGGGGAGGAGCCACCCTTGGCCAAGGGATGACAAGCGACACCACTTTGCCAAAAAATTACATTGCATATAAAGGTTTAATTTTGATTTAATATATATATAGTTTAATCTAGTGGCTAAGGGGTCATGAAAATTCCTTGAGGTCGCGTGTTTTAGCCCTAATAGCTTTTTTTTACTACATACAATTATTGACACCCCTTAATAAAAATAATTACTCCGCCGATGACCCAAAGTTGAAGGGTATAGATATTAACTAAGGTTAAATTAAGTGACGTGTTTATGTATTGTCTTTCTTAATTATGCACATTAGTTTTAATTGAATATATCTGAATATTGTATTGCTATAATCAATAAACAATCTTAAAGCAATTTTGAGTGACTTTTTATGATTTATTAAAATTAATGCGTATAACTAAAAGAAGTGATATATTTTAATTGATCCATTTATTTATGTAATTGGTATTTTAATTTTTTTCAAAATTTAAAATTTAATAAAAATACTTCTTCGTATCAAAATAAGTCATAGTTCAAACGTTTAAATAAAGTTTATCTTCGTTATGTCCGACCCAGCCCTAAGGCTAAGGGTACCTCTTCTTATTAATTTTAAACAACTCGTCGCCGTACAACAGACTCCACTAAAAGGACTTGTTCTTAATGATTTCAATTGGGAAAAAATACTTCTGCATTTACTCTTTTGTCTTCAATCAATTACTATTATATATAATTATAGTGTAGTACTATTTGATAAATAAATAAAGTAGTACATTGATTTGAATTCAGACTGAACAATTTTATTTCAAATGGTTCTTGTAACATTTTACTGTATTATTTTTGGGTTCAATTATATTAGGTATACATGCCAAAAATGTGAGTTTCCAAAGGGATCGGTCAGGGATCGATCGAAAATTGAAGATATCATATTTTCATAATCTTATTTAAATGCTCTCGTTAAGACATATTCGATAATATTAAGACAATCGGGCAGTTAGAATAAAAGAAAGACAAAATAGCTCCACGGCTAGAATATAGATGCACCACTATAGATTTGTCGAGTTCTAGTCTTGGCCAATGACATGTCCGACAACACTAAAGCTATAAGTGTAAAATGTAATCATCTCAATTCGTCGATAAGCTTAGCCTTGTATTTAAATGGCATAATACATAAACATGACCTTTAATTTGGCTTTAACGGACAACTATGCCCTCCAACTTTAAGAGTGCACAAGTAGACACTTAAACTTGTACAAAATTGAATAAGTAGACACTCGTGTCCTACATGTCACCCTACATGGCAATTTTGTGTCCTACGTGACGTCCTACGTGTATTATGCCATGTAGGACACATGTGTCTACTTGTGCACACTCAAAGTTGGAGGGCATAGATATCCGTTGAAGCCAAGTTAAGAGTCATATTTATGTATTATGCCTTTTTAAATTCCTAAACTAATTAGAACGCTTATGATTATGATTCTGTTGTATCAACTCTTTCACTAATAACTATTGCTTGTGTCACCTTACAATAACGAAAATAATATATAAATATTTTTTATAACAATATCTTTATAAATAAGTTTGACTGCACTCACATGTTACTTTGACGTGATCTCACATTTGAATAAAAACTAAAGCAATCGTTTTCAAGCCAAACTAATTAAACTTAATCAAATTCATAAATATTGAAATGTCTTATAACTAAGCACCATCAACATAATAACACTGTTATATACTTTATATTCATATATGAGTTAAGTAAATTCTCTTTATTTATTTTCATCCTATTAAAAAAATAATTTTAACAACATCATATTTCATGTTATTTTATAAGTGGGGTCTCGTTATTTAATTTTACCATTCTCAAAAAAATCTAATAAATGTATATATATAAGTACTCACTCATTTTAAATGATTTGTCGTGATTTATAAAAATAGTTTTCTCCATCATTCGTTATAATAGAAGTTTAAGATAAAAAAAATTTCCTTTTGTCTTAAAGTATTAAGATTAATTATTTTTTAGGATTACAAACATAATACAATAAAAAAAGATTAATAAAAAAAATCTTTAAATATGAACATAAACAAAAAAAATTAAAAAAATATAATTAATATTTTTTAAAAATAAATACACAACAAATTATTTAAGACAGAGAAGTAACCGTCAGTTACGTTAATAATTGAAATTTCTGTTTAGTAATTATAGCATTGACTGTAAATTAATTAAAATTTGGTCAGCCTTGAAAAGAGCAGGAGAATAAATGAATAATTATGTCGGCCTAGGAAAAAAAACAAAGCCTTTTTATTAATCTTAAATAATATATTTACGTCCTAATCTATTTTTGGAACACTAATTATTTCCTTTTTATTTTGAAAATAATAATTAAATTTTTGAAGAATTTGAGGTTGAATTAAGTTTAAAGAAATATATTTTAATACCTATAAAACGAGTAATTAATTTTCTGATTTTTATAAATTTAAATTTTTATATTAGTTAATACGACAATTAGATATTAGGTTATAGGTAGCATAATCCTAAATTTTATACCAAAATTAAAATCTTAATCCTAATAACCAAAATGCTCAAATATTACAATGAATTTGACAAGTGCATGGTCCATGGACGATTAATTACTTATTTCCGTCATTATATTTTTCCTTCTCGTTTTCTTTTGTTTTAAGATATCGTCGGAATTTTAAATTTGTCAATAAATTTTAATTATACAGTTCAATTATTGATTGTGTTAACTTAATATATATTAGCATATAAAATATCTCATAGAAATCACGAGACACATAAATTTTAAAAGTGCCTAAATGATCAATTTGTAAGTTGGAGTTTTCAAATGCAAGTGCAATAGAAACAAATTAAGGTGTTTAAATGTAAATCCTCAAAGTTGGAGTGTTGAATTGCCAATTCACGAAAACTTAATCTATGTACTATGTCTCAATTTTTGTGACACACCTTTTTTTAGTCGGTTCAAACAAGAATGATATATTTTTGTATTTAGTAATAAATCGATTTTAAATATCCATTTTATTCTTAATAATTTGATTTATAGCCAAACAAACATTTATAACTTATTATAATCCCCAAATTTTAAATTTCTTTTTTTTTAACTTTATATTAAATCAAGTTATTCATATAAATTGAAATAATATGACGAGAAATATGTACTATCATTTTTATTTTTATTTTTATGATCAACGATGAACCACTACTTGTCTACTAAGCCAACTTCTCGAAGAGCCCCATTGTCCCACGTTGTATGTAGTACATAATAATTAACGTAGTAGTAGTAGCCTAGTAGGAAACACATATCATTATTCATGATGTGTCACATGACATTATATGATCATCATCATACACTTCAAACAAATTTCAATGCCATGTAAAGTTTCTCGGAAAGTAAATATTCCTCACGTTTAATATTAATTTGTAAGTTTGAGTTACTTAAAAAAAGAAATGATGCGGTGAATAAATTAAGATCATCTCTCCTTTGATTAGAAGTTTTAATTTTCAAACTTAGTATGATTTCTTAGATATAGGGAGCACTTTCATTGATTGAGTCTAACGCGATACAAATTTGAATAAGCTGACGGTCTAATATAAATATTGCATACTGAATTAATTTTATTTTTTTAAAAAGAGAGAGAGATAAAGCAACAATTTAGATTTTAGTACTATTTGTCCATAAAATATAAATTGAAGAGTTTGGTTGAGGTATTGTTTTTGTTTCCAATTTGTTGTATGATAAATATTTTTTAATAAAGATGACTCAATATTTGAGACTCCATATTACTCCCACCTTTCATTTTTATTTATCATGTTACGTTTTTTGAGAGTTAATTTGACTAATTTTTAAAGTAAAATTAGATTACATTAATTCCATATTTTAAACAAAGAGATATTAAAAAATTATAGAAAAAGTACTATAGATTGTAATTTTTTGCATATCAATATGTTAAAAAAATACATCTTAAAATGTTAGTCAAAGTTCTTATAATTTGACTCTAAAAAGAGAAATAATGACAATTAAAAGTGAACGAAAAAGTATTAATTAAAGAGTTTGGTTGAGAAATTGTTTTTAATTCCATTTGTTATATGATCAATATTTGTATTGACATTCCATTAA
This sequence comes from Solanum paucissectum, assembly GCA_029582445.1. Taxonomy (NCBI): domain Eukaryota; kingdom Viridiplantae; phylum Streptophyta; class Magnoliopsida; order Solanales; family Solanaceae; genus Solanum; species Solanum paucissectum. The sequence goes on from JAJONZ010004999.1 coordinate 29,652, forward strand.
TTTTAAAGTTATGCTACAGAATGCTTGTTGTTCCAGAATACTTGGGCATTATAATTTTTTTGTTTTTTTTTTTGTTTTTATGTTTTGGATTGAATATATGTCTTTTATGATGAGTTAGTTGAATTTAAATAACTGCAATTAATATTCTACCAACTCAAAATGACTTCATGACTTTGTTGGTACTTTCCAAGCTAATTGTTTAATGAGTAGTAATTAAAAAATCTTCATGGAACACCTCCAAATCCAAATGGCCAGAAATTTTGGCAAGAATTTAGCGAGAAAATTAAAAAAATTATAATATTTTTTTATTTTAAAATAAATTGATTTTTTTTTTCATTTTTTAGTTAAAAAGTAAAAATATTTTAAAAAGTAAAATTACATAGATAAAATATCATTCTGGTCAAATTTTCTATCCAAAAAGATTTTTCCAAAATATATACTAGTAATGAAAGGGGTGTGCTTCTAATTCTTTTTTTAAAGTACTCCATTTAAAATATATATTATCTCAATATTAGAGTCGTCAATATGGGCTAGGCCCGTTGGGCCAGCTTGGCTTAACCCGTGATTTGATAGGATTGAGCTACGATTTTTGAAGTCCATTTAAGAAAAGGGCTTTTTAGCCCGGGCTGAATAAGCCTGCCGATTTGTGGGGCTTGAGAAATATGGATAGGGCCGGCCCGTGGGCCAAATAAAAATTAATTAAAAAATAAAAATAAAATAGAATATTAAGAATAATAAGAGTCTAAACTCAAAATCTGTTTAAAGTTTGAAATATTACAATTTAAATACAAATTATGTTTATAAAATATGTACTACATAAAATAAAAATTCCTTAAAATTTCTAGGAATCACCACATAGGCCGTAGCCTATGGAATATTGTCATAGTTTTTGTGTTTTATTATGATCATTGAAAAACAATTAGGTTAATATTTTTATTTAGCTATTTATCCTTTTACTTGAAATCAAACTTAATAAATATTATAAATATAATTTTATTTGTGGATCTGATTAACAAGTAGTAACACTAACACCATGTAATATTATCTTGTCGATATTTATGATAATATTTTTAAATTATAATTTAATTAAAAAATATATAAAAAAATATACTTTTAAGAAAAGAGGGCTGGCACGGCAAGCCCATAGCCCACGTACTTGTGGGCTGGGCCAACCATTTTCTGGCCCACACCAAAAATGGGCTATCCCGACCTGACCCGTCAAATTTCAAAGCTTGTATGGGTTAGTGTGGATGGGGTGGGTCAGCCCATATTAACAGCTCTACTCAATATCATGCATATATAATTTAAATAAATATTATATATGGAAGATGGGTGTCAATTATCCATGAAATATCACTTGTGAAACTGATTTTCTCTACACATACAAAAGATATCATTTTAAAAATATTTGACAAAATATTCTAACCAACCAAATATAAGAAAATCAGAAAACCAGCACACCCTTAATTAGAATTTTTGGTCATGATTTTTTTTCCTCTTTAAAATAAAAATAAAAATAAGTAATTCAAAATAGTGTTTGGTTATACATTGGATTGACTTTTGAATTTTTAAAAAGTAAATTTCAAGCTAAGTTTAAGAAATGATTTTTAGAATTTTTGAATATCACTTTTTTTTTTATGTTGAAATGCATATTTAATACTTGGAAATTTCAACTCAAAGATGGTATACTTTGATTAGATTCCATAGGCACGTGGAATTTTTGAATGTGGGACTTGTATGTATTTTTAGATGTGATGATTACTTAAGGCCATGCCCATGTGTTTTCAAGATTTGGAAGGAGATTGAATAATGAATATATTTGAATATATGACGTGAAAAGGCATGAAAAAATTATGAGCCTCTCAATTATCCTAAAGTCCCCATGCCAAAGTTTGAATAAAGAGAAGAAAAAAGAAAAAGAAAAAGAGGGAAGAAAAGAAAAAGACAAGGGAAAAAGCTTCATAAGGATGAAAGTAGGTGATTAGTAAAAGAGGGCAACTTTTCTTTATTATTAGATTATATAATATAATATAAAGAATTCTTTTCCTTATCAAATTAAGTAAAAGGACATTTAAAGGTACTATTGTTTTTTAAAATAGGAGATAGTGTAATCTTGAAAATAAGATTCATATATTTTTATTTTAGTTCTTTTAATATTTGACAAAGCTGGTTTGATATGAAATTAATTGAAATGTGTGTTTTCGATACTATTAAATATAAAATAATAATATGCACGAGCTTAATGTAAGAAATATTATTAGTTTTCATACATAAATCTTAAAGTTTAACGTATTTTTTTTCTAAGTTTGATATGTGTTCAAAGATGTTATAGACAAAGCATGATCGTCCAACCCAATATATTTTAAATACTATTCAAACGCCTGTTTTATTTAACCTCAAGAAATATTTGTTTGTGGTGGTGGTGGGTTTAAGTGGATGGGTGGGTAGTGGTTAATTACCCCCAATATAGTATTGGATTACTAGGTTGTTATGTCATGCTTGATGATGAAATCAAATAATTGACAACTTGAGCATTTAAAATTCCATTGAAAAAGTTCCCAAAAAGATGTACAAGTAATTGATAGAAGAAGACAAAATTGATATCAATTGACTTAATTAAGTAACATTTTAATCAATCTTACATGATCTATATAGTTCAATTCAAAGTTGAAAATATGTAGTTTCCACCATATTTACAACTTCCATTATTGAAAATGGGGTACTATATACAAAAGTTGATGTAGGGTATGTGGAGTTTCCATTCATTTGACTTAGTGGAATACAATAGTTAGCCATCAAAGAGGACATAGAATGAGTGAAGTACTTTCATAAAAACACGTTCCCATGTTTGATGCTCTTAAGACTCATTATGTTTTAGATTCACGTCGTGTAGAATTCAGTAAAAAGGAGAAATACTTGGGTGATTTGCATAAATAGGATCTTCGGGTATTACTATTTATATGGGAAAGTTATGCAGAATAACAAATATCTATAGGCTATATTAGGTACTAGAGCTATCATTTGAGAAAATTATAATTTCCAGCTACAGTTTCCTCAATTTTTGCTATTTGCCTGATTTGTATAAATTTAGAAAATTTATATAATTCAATTCCTGATTGTGTAAATCCAAAATTTTGTATATGTTTACCCTAGCTATTTGTATGCTATTTATGAAAAATTATAAATTACCTTGTTTGTATATTGACAAGCAAAATATACAAACGAAGTTCTGAAATTTTTTTAAATGTATAAAAACATAATTTGTATATTAGCAAGCGAAATGTCTTCTTAAATATTTTAACGAATTTTCTCATGAATCAATCTGTACTATAGTGTATATATATCAGCTCAGAATCATGCATAAGATCTTGGTCAATTAATTACACATAAATAACCATCTATGCATGAATTGATCATCAGTTTTATTGATTACAACAAACATTACAAATCTACAACACATAATCTAAAGCTGGATATACAACTTCTTGTCTGTTTGGGCTCTGTTAAGCTGGAACTTTAGATAAATGGTGAAAAAACTGGTCTAAATAGTATGAAGAAAAAGAGAGTTGAGAAGTGCAGCCTCAAATCCATTAGAAGCTAACCATTTTGAATATGGAGGTGGATTTAGAGTGTCGTCTATGTGTTCACATGAACCCATTAGCGTTTGTCCAGTTCCTACAAATGTAGGAAGAGATTTACTAAATTTCTATAAATTGTTTGATTGTAAAGTGTAAACCCACTTATCATTGTATATTAACTTGAAAACGTTGTGGGACTGCTACACTTCAAATCCTGAATCCGCCTTTGTTTTAATATTGATCTCATTCTATCCAACCTCAGTTTCCCCAAGTCACTAGCTTCAGCAATCAGGCCCAATTATGACTGCACCTTCTTCAATTCTTGTAGTGATACCTGAGCAGAAGAGCAAAACAAAGGAATCATAGATGACACACGAATAGAACCTATCGTTTTTTCAGTTGCTCGAAGGATACTAGCTTTGAAAGGATTTAAGAATGCAAAGTATGCAAATTATACTATCCAATTCGTCACAAACAACACCTTATTTCTTAGACTGCCTCTAAGAAGCCGCGCTATAAGAAAAATTAACAACATTACCATAACAGCAGCATGTGTAAGACCCTCTCGCTTCTGACATATAATGCTTCAATCGAATCAATATGATGTAAAGAGAGTGCTTCCGAAAAGGATTCTAAAGCAAATGATTGAGATTGAAGCTAGTGCAAAATCTCTATTCCTATCTGAGTCTATCTTTCAGAGAGAACCTACCTCTTCCATGGTTCCCACCTTCAAACAAACTTATACTAATTAGATTTAAGTAAATATGTCAAACTTGATCTCGTCTAACTCAGTTTACTCTTGAGCCATTCTCCTCCATACAAGAAAATAACATCTATCTAATATACAAATTTATGGCAATGTGTCCGTATATTGGATTTAGTAAGGAAGTTATCGGATCTGGGGGAAAAAAAAATCATGATAATATTTTAAGAGCCAACTACATATTGAGTACAACAAAATTACTGAGATGAGATACAATTCATTATTTGTACCTTCTTGGGGTGCGATAAGAGGATCAGCGCACTGTTCTAGTGGAAGTTAGGGCGAGAAGTGTCATTTTCGTTGTCATCCAAAATAAGTTTCACTCCATTGCTCTTAAGGCCGTTAACTATAGCCCAAACTTTTGTACGATTCTTGAAACCTTTCTTCTCAACCTCTTTATTTACATTGACATGGATCCCGTTTCCTTGCCCCTGATCAAGACCCTCCACTTTGAGACGCATTGCCAACACTTCTCCTACAATCGCTGCAGCCTTTGCATTGCAAGTTCTACCGCACTCAAGTGACTGTTTCACTGAATGTTCAACAGTAGATGATGTTGCTACTATACGTCCGTTGTTTCTGTCTACCACATTTGCAGTGATGTACTTCAATGATATGAACAGTCTCAACACATACCTCTTCAGCAACGTCATATTTCAAAAATCCAATCTGCTGGGGAGGAAGTTCTGTTAGCGAGAGCATACATTTAGCATCAACCTCATACTACAAACAAAACAGGGTTTCTACTCTAAAATAAGATTAAAAAAGCTATAGATTGGATCCACGCTCATCTATACAATACATACAAGACACAAATCACGGAGATTCAATCTCAGAATGAAAGCAACATAACTAATAAAGCCAATAAAGAGGAAAATTGAACTGAGAAACTCATAAATATTCAGATCAATCTTCAACAAAAATAAACAAATCTCAGAGAAACAAACTCATTTGCCTTAACTTAAAACTAAAAATTCCATAAATATATTCAAATCACATATCTTCAACGTAAGATAGACAAATCTCAGAGAAACACCAACGATTATGACATAACTTGACCTGAAAATTCCATGAATTTACAAATCACATATCTTCCAACAGAACAAACATTGATTACTTCGCCTCCTAATTTTGTTGTTATAATTTTTCTTTTTGGGAAACCCGAGCAAACCAGCCGCTGCTATCTCTTCGGGTGCACGCTGGTTAAATTCGTTCATGTGCAATAGCTTGCAAACCACACCAGACATGTGACAAAGCACGCCCCGTGCAACGAACCATTCGGGAAGAGATTGAAGAAAATTAAACTACAAGAACGATACAGATTGAAGTTTAGCTATCTCTATGCAGGGAGATGAGTATTGCAATACAATTTACAAATCGGAGAAAACAAAAGGGATTAAGGCTATTGCCTCGTGGCATGAATATGTAGATAGTAGGAGAGAGAGAGAGGAGGAACTTTACCACTTTATCTGACGGAGAAAGAAACGGAGAGGAGGAAGTTCGCCGGCCGACGGTGCGTGGACTGAACGCGCCGAAGCAAATTTAGCGCAATTTCAAATTGGGGCTGATATCTCTCGGCAAATTTGGGTCCAAATAACCCGTTGATAGTATGTGGGCTTTGAGTTTGAAGTCCATTGGGCCTGTCTTGAATCTAATCAGCCCCAAATGTTACTCTCCTCATCTTTCTATAATTTTAAAATTAAGTGTCAAATGACTATATTGAGTTGAATTAAAAAATAATTGAGTTAATAAATGGTCGAGTTACTATAACAATAATGATATATTTGATGAAATTTTATAAGTGGATTTTGAGAAGAACGATATGTACGCACACGAACCTAATTCATATTGTAACATCTCGCAACTAGAAAGAACTAGACGGAAGTTTAAAATCTGGAAATAGTTACTTTTGGAAAGAATGAGGAAATCTGAAATTTTTTAAGTAAGTTAAAGTGAGTTTTTGGTCAACTTCAAATAATCATAACTCCTAGATCAGGATGAGTTAGGTGTAGTTCTAGATATGGTTGGAAAACTCTTGGAATGATCGTTCCAACGCCGCCAAGTTTGCGCGATTTCGAGTTCGTATGAGTGAGTTATGCCCTTTGGAAATTGGGCTATTGGATTAAGAAAAGTCCAATCCAGAATTTTAAGGGGTATTTTAGTCTTTTCATTGCCCTATTATTTTAATCCATTTTTAGGAGTTTAATATGGGTCAAATCAGATTTTAGAATTTGGGATTTCACATTAGGGCTAAGGAGAAAGGAGAAGAGAAAAGAAGAAGGAGAAAAAAAAAAGAGTCAAATTCATCAAAATCGATCAAGAAAGTTGGTATTTCGCCAAGGATTTCCTTCTATCAGGTATGTGAGGCTCTCATAACATTGGGATCGTTCTCCCACATGCCAAGCATATTAATTTCAGTTTGGATTCGACCTAAAAGAGTTTGAATATTGATGATCTTGATATCTATTCTTGAATTCATATATTGTTGTTGAATTTGATTGAGTTGGGAAGTTTCTGAGTTTGTTACGTCGCATCATAGAGTCGTTTCGAGTTAGGTTCTTAGGTATATTTGCTGGGTATCTGTATCTAAAAGTAATTTGAGAAAAAAAATCGAGTTTGGGTGAATTGAGGTTGGATCGTCAGACGAAATTAGGGGGTGGCCGCGCGTCGCGTGCCTAGTGCCCTGTTTTGAAAAAATTCTGCTCCGCGTCACGGAGCTGACACGAGATATTCTGCCTCAAAAGACGTTTTCGAAACCAAAATTAATTATGCCTCCGCGTCGCGGACCCACCTTCAAATCTTGATTTTTTCTCGTGTTTAGCTATCTAAAATCATTCCTAAACAACATGAGATCTTTCCAAACCCAAATCTTAATCCTTGAATCCATAATTCAATTCAAGGATCAGTTAAGAGTCAAATCAAGATCAATAATAGTCAAGTTAAGATAAGTTCTTAAAGTTTTCCAAGAGTCTTTCACAAATGTTTTAACTTTGTTTTAAGACTTAAGTTTTGAGTTCAGTAAAGATGTAAAGTTGAAGTTCTTTTCTTTAAAGAGTATATGGGGACTATGTGTTCCCAAAGAGATTTAAAAATATTTTCACATTTAAATAAGAACGGAAACTAAGATTTCCAAGATAGCCTTGAGCTAAGTTTTTGAGCACTAATCTCAAATCACAGAAGAAGTATGTGTTTTTTAAAACATAAGAGCTAGTATATTTTGGGAGTAGTATTGAGCACCGAATTGGGGGCGAGCATGAGTTCAGATAACTCACGTCTCCATAAAACCATGTAGCCACCATGGGTAGAAAAAGGTCATACTTTTTAGATGAACCTTTTTCATAATAGAGTAGTGGATCCACTTAGTAGTTCAGGTCCTATACCTCTGGCCGGGTATAGGATGCACTGGCAGCGTGAGGTAGATCGATGTATCATCACTATAGCTCTTATGTGATGGTGTCGGTTAGAGAAACTCTCATAGAAGTTATTGTAATTTTATATACATCAGATTATTGTATTTTTACATATATTTCAGAGTTATATTGTATCCTTGTATATACACAGAGTTGACATCATGTTTTTAAACAACTTTTCTTTATATTGCACTTGTTTTAAACTGCTTTATATTGAAATGAGTTCAGTTAAGTATTCATGAGTTGAGAAGAGCCAAGGTAAATGTTTCTTTCAGATTCCCTATGTTGTTTTAGCATTCCAACTCGCATACTCGTACATTCAATGTATTGATGTCAGTTGGCCTGCATCGTCTTATGATGCAGACATAGGTAACTAGGATCAGCATTCCAGCGCACCGTTGATCCAGTGAGCAGTTCAGAGTCAGTCGTTGAGCCTCCTTGCATTCCGGAGGATCTATTTTCATTGCTTTCTAGTTAGTTCATTAAGATGTTGCGGGGTTGTCCCAACATCCATCTCAGTTGTTTTAGAGGCTTCATAGACAATCATATGTTAGTCCTTTGAGTCTTTTCATTATCATTTCTTATTGTTAAGATTTGGGTTGTCACTTTTGGCCAAGTTGAATGTTTAACCTTTAAACATTCTCAGTCATTTTATTATTTAGTTCAGTTAAGTGTTATTGATCATTATAAGTATGAATATTGTCTTCCACTAAGTTAAGTAAGCCAGACCAAGGGTTCGCTTGGGGCCAGCAATGGTCTTCGAGTGCCAGTCCCGCCCAGGGTGTAGGCTCGGGGGTGACAAACTTGATATCAGAGCACAGAGTTCAAGAGCCCTAGGGAGTCTATGAAGCCGTGTTTGTAGAGTCCTTGTTATCGGTGTGAATCACATCTATAATTAGGAGGCTGCAACATTTAAGAAATTCATTCACTTCTTTCACACCCATTTCGTGCATTATAATTTATCTATAAAAAGTTTCCCTCTAATTCGTGCCTGCGCGTGTTTTAGATAATCATGCCTCCACGAAGAGCAATCAGAGGCCGTCAAGCTAGGAGGAATGTTGAGGAACAAGAGTTATCTAATGCACCAAAAGTGCAACCACAAGGAGAAGTTACTAATGCTGAGTTCAGAGAGGCTATAAGGATGCTCAGTCAAGTTGTGACCAACCAAGCTGGGCAGCAGAGAGGAGCTCGACAAGAAGAGGCTGACACTTCAAGGATTCGTGAGTTCTTGAGGATGAATCCTCCAAGTTTCACTGGTTCAAGCACTTCTGAGGATCCGAAGAACTTTGTTGATGAACTAAAAAAGGTGGTTGATGTGATGCATGTTGCTGATACAGAGAGAGTTGAGCTAGCTGCATATCAACTGAAGAATGTCGTTAGGACTTGGTTTGACCAGTGGAAAGGGGGTAGAACTGAGGATGCACCACATGCGAGTAGGACCTGTTTTGATGAGGCTTTCTTGGGGCGAATGTAATATCCCGTAACTTAAAATACATTTGCGACTCGTAAACACCAATGCATAAATATGATATCGGGGGAGGTATATCATTGAAAATGGTTAAGCATACCATGCAACCCTTATATTTACTCATTTGAAGGGTTAAACAAAAGTTTTAGGCCAAAGAGATCATTAAAGGAAAGATTAAAGTTTCAAAGTTCATTGTGGAAGAATACTACAAATGATCTCATTTCTCATCTGACTTTGAACGAGCATATCTCCTAATATATAATGATTTAGAAGGCCTACAACCTATCCAATTGAAGGTATTTGAGTCTACTTTCCAGAAAAATAAACTGCTCATTAAAACGATATCGGAGTAAAAAGTTATGTTCATTCTACGACAGACGCGCGCATTGCCCAATCACTGCGGGACATGTGGCACTTTAGAGAAAGTCGGCCAAACTTGTTGTTTTTATATTATAAGTTTGGGATATACTTTCTCATATACTCAAGAACGTGTAAAGACTGGTTTCAAGTTATTTCTTCAAGTTTTTCTCATCTTCAATCCACCAAAGCTTAAGGTAAGTTGGTTTCTTCAAGAATCAAGTGTCTTCCTCTCCATAGACCTATATATATAATTAGCTAAATGTTTTCCTGAAGGAAAAATTATTGTTCTTGGAGAATAAAGAAGGGCAGGGGCTGCTTCTCTTTGATATATAGGTATGAATCCTCTTCTCTCTTCATAAATAGTATTCCAAGAATGCTTTAAGTATAATTTGCGGGTAGGACACATGGGACGGTGATAGAAAGCCGTGAGTCCATGTTTTACCCATTGTATTTGATGTTTTGGTGAGGAGGGAGTTTGTAGAAAGTTGTGTTGGCTGTTGTTTTGACCAAATGAGGGGCCAATGGTATTGTATTGGGGAGGTAAGCTTGTTACATTAAAATGGAAGGCGAGGTATAGAGAACGCGACTGTTATAGTTCTTGAAAGTTTGTCACTCACGAAGTGTTTGATGAAATTCCTAAGTCGCTAAGAATATGTTGTAGCTGGTTATATGAGCTCTTATTATTTTAATTTATGGCATTAGTTCTCTACCAACTTAAACTATGAGCTTATAAAGGAATTTGACATCGTTAACAAGGAACCGGTGGGATGGTGATCGGAGGCCATGAGTTTTACTTTTATGTTAAGTGTGGATGATTAAGGGGGCTGGTTCTTTATGGTTAAAGTATGAGGAGTAATACTGAACATGTAAATAAGTCATAAGCCTACTTGGAATGTAGAGAAAGAGAATGGTGTGGTGATACACCATACATCTGTGGTAATTATTGAGATTGTCGCTCGTAAACCATTATTGTGTTTTTAGCATTGTTGTGACTCTTGATTAGTTTCTTATACTATCCTTTTATGATTTTATGTTATAGATAAAGTTGTCAGCAAAGAAGTTTGACGACGTAAGATAGTAAGTCCCGAATTAAGGTATGTAAAGCTGAAACCTTTTTTGCCTTTAAGGCACAACCTAAACTCGCATGTTCTTCCAATAAATGTCATTATAGATTTTATAAACCCTCTCATGTTGAGTCCTAAACCTATAGAGTTATAGTACTCTTCAAGGAAGCAATATGTTTCACACAATTACATTTGTCCACAGTTGGAACTTTTTGAAGTTAGCGGTGTACATGTTGCATAAATTTTAAAAAAACAGCCAGCCACAGATTGTTCGTAAGTGCATAGGTCACCAGATATATGATTCTCAAGCTAAAGAATGTAATCACGAATTGTATCACGAGCTATGTGATTAATGAATTAATCATTATAAATAATTGCAAGCAATTGAGATTATAGACTACTCCGCAGTGTATGGTGGGTATATTTAGGGCTACTACGTGCGATGCTACTCTATGCACAGAATTCAGATATGGTTAGCTGGAATTTCCCATCGTGGATTCACCTGACTGATACAGGCCTGCGGGCAGACCATACATGAACCCTGGGGGGCGTACCTTGATAGACCTCATTACCAGACTATGAGATTTCACGTGTGGTCGTGACAGTGGGCTACAGATGTCATACAGGGTTCACTAATCGCCGTCAGTAGGCCATCATATGATTCCCTGACAGTTAGCTTTACAAAGAGCAAAGAAGCGATATAATGAAGTAAAGATATCACCTAGGCAAATTATAGGGATTGTATATATATAAATGACTAAGCCATAAAACGTTCGATGAGGACCATTGAGGTTGGTCACAATCCAGTTACAAATTATGTCTCCTGCATACACATGCTCAGATTTGCCTATCATGATATTTGATGTCTACTTGTTATTCAATTTGCTTTACATACCAGTACATGTTTTGTATGTACTGACGTCCCTATTATTTTGGCGTTTCATTTGGATCACTACAGGCTCAGGTACTCAGGACAATAAGCATTTTCAGTAGACTAGAGACTTCCAGTTTAGCAGTTGGTAAGCTCTACCTCTACCTGGAGCTATCATATATTTAGAGCCTATATTTTGCTACATATATTCATATATCATAATGGGTATGTCGGGGCCCTGTCCCGACTAGGTATCAGATTCTCAGAGGCATATTCTTTTGAGGCTTCGTAGACTTAGTCTTGTTTCCATTATAAAGTAGTCCAACGGGTCCTTTTGTTATCTATGTTTTAGTATGTGTCTTCATATAGGTTCCGTTTCTTATGAATCTTCAGCTTTGGCATGAGATTAGTAAGATATCTAGCAGGTTCTTGTATATATCATTGATGTCTGCCCCTTTCTAGTTAGGGGTGTGACAGTTTCTTTCCCCGAGAACTGAAAAAGGCCAAGGTACGTGAGTTTCTCACACTTAAGCAGGATTCTCTAAGCGTTCATGAGTATGGGTTGAAATTCACCCAATTATCTCGCTATGCTCCGGAAATGGTTGTGTATATGAAGAGCAGGATGAGTCTATTTGTTGTTGGGTTGTCCCGTCTATCAAGCAAAGAGGGACGGACAACAATGCTTATTGGGGACATGGACATTTCGAGGTTGATGGTCTATGTACAACAAGTAGAGGAAGAGAAGCTAAGGGATAGAGAGGAATTCAAGAACAAACGAGCTAAGACAGGAAAAGAGTCCGGGCAGCAAAAGAGTAAAGTCAACCGGTCATCTTTCCAACAGAAACAGAACGGACTTGCTCCGTCATCTGCTAGTGCACCTACACCTAAGAACAAATGTGAGTACAATAATTAGAACTTCAGAGATAAACTTGCTTATTCCCAAGGTAGTGTGGCAAAAGGGGTAGTAAGCCTCCTGCCTGCGCCGAGTGTGGTAGGAACCACTCATGTATTTGTCATAAGGGCTTCACTGATTGTTTCAAGTGTGGTCAGACTGGGCATTTTATGTGAGATTGTCCAAAGAACAAGCAGGGAAATGGTAATGGTGGCAATAAAGCCAAATTTTCATCAGTTGCTCCACCAGACATGGCTACACCTAGAGGAGTTACTTCCGATACTAGCGGAGGAGCAAACCGCCTCTACGCGATCACTAGTCGCCAAGAGCAAGAGGATTCGCCAGATGTTGTCACTGGTATAATTCAAGTCTTTGACTTTACTGTTTATGCCTTGTTATATCCAATAGCAAGTTTATCTTTTGTAACTCCATATGTTGCTATGAATTTTGATATTATTCCTGAGCAACTTAGTGAACCATTCAGTGTTTCCACGCCTGTTGGTGAGTCTATTTTAGCAGAGAGAGTCTATTGTGATTGTCCCATTTCCGTCAATCACAAGAGTACCATGGTTGATTTAATTGAGTTAGCCATGATATATTTTGATGTCATTCTTGGTATGGACTGACTTAATGCCTATTTTGCCTCAGTTGATTGTAGAACTCGAGTAGTCAAGTTTCAGTTTCCAAATGAGCCAGTCTTAGAGTGGAAACGCAGTTCAGAAGTGCCTAAGGGTCGTTTCATTTCGTACCTTAAAGTAAGGAAGTTAGTTTCTAAGAGGTGTGTCTATCACTTAGTCCGAGTTAATGACTTAAGTGTTGATGTACCTCCTATTCAGTTAGTTCTAGTAGTAAAAGAGTTCACATAAGTCTTTTATGATGATCTTCCTGGAGTCCCTCCTGAGAGAGAGATAGACTTCGGTATATATCTTCTTCCAGATACTCGTCATATATCTATTCCTCTATACAGAATGGCACCAACAGAGTTGAAAGAGTTGAAAGAGCAGTTGAATGATCTTTTAGATAAGGGCTTTATTCGACCAAGTGTCTCACCTCGGGGCGCTCCGGTCTTATTTATGAGAAAGAAGGATGGTTCCCTTAGGATGTGTATTGATTACCGTCAGTTGAACAAGGTTACCATCAAGAATAAGTATCCTCTTCAGAGAATTGATGATCTTTTCGATCAGCTTCAGGGTGCTTCTTGTTTTTTCAAAAATAGACCTCAGGTTTGGCTACCATCAGTTGAAAGTAAGGGAGAATGATATTCCCAAGACAGCATTCAGGACCCGTTATGGTCATTATGAGATTCTGGTCATGTCGTTCAGTTTAACTAATGCACCAGCAACATTCATGGACCTTATGAATAGAGTCTTCAGACCTTATTTAGATATGTTTGTTTTCGTCTTCATTGATGACATACTAATCTATTCAAGGAATGAAGAAGATCATGCTGGCCATCTCAGAATAGTTCTTCAGACTTTGAAAGATAAAGAGTTGTATGCTAAATTCTCTAAGTGTGAATTTTGGCTTGAGTCTATGGCATTCTTAGGCCATATTGTGTCTGGAGATCGAATTAAAGTTGATACTCAGAAAATTGAGGCAGTGCAGAATTGGCCTTGGCACACATCTCCAACTGATATTAGGAGTTTCTTTGGGTTGGATGGCTATTATATAAGGTTTGTAGAGGGGTTCTTGTCCATTTCGTCTCCTTTGACCAAGTTGACTCAAAATATAGTGAAATTTCAATGGTCTGAAGCTTGTGAAAAAAGCTTTCAGGAATTGAAAAAGAGGTTGACTACTGCCCCAATTTTTATCTTACCAGAAGGTACTCAAAATTTGTGGTGTACTGTGATGCATCTAGAGTTGGTTTGGGTTGTGTCTTAATGCAGAATGACAAAGTTATAGCTTATGCCTCTAGACAGTTGAAAGTTCACGAGAAGAACTACCCAACCCATGACTTAGAGTTGGCTGATGTAGTATTCACTTTGAAAATATGGCGACATTACTGGTATGGTGTGCATGTTGATGTATTCACTGATCACAAGAGTCTTCAATATGTGTTCACTCAGAAATAGCTTAATCTCAGACAAAGGAGGTGGTTAGAATTACTCAAGGATTATGACATGAGTATTATTTATCACCCAAGTAAGACTAATGTTGTTGCTGATGCCTTGAACAAGCTGTCTATGGGTAGTACTGCCCATGTTGAGGAAGAAAAGAGAGAGTTAGCGAAAGATGTGCATAGTGTCAGAAGGAGGAGTAGTGGTGTTGAATGGGACTGAATCTTCATTAGTGTCAGAAGTGAAAGAAAAGTAAGACCAAGATTCCATTTTGCTTGAATTCAAGCCAAATGTTCTTGAGCAAAAAGTATTAGCTTTTAAACAAGGGGGAGCTAGTGTATTGAGATATCAAGGTAGATTGTGTGTACCTATGGTGGATGGACTCCAAAAGAGGATCACGGAGGAAGTTCATAGCTCCAGATATTCCATTCATCCGGGTTCCACAAAGATGTATCGTGACTTGAAAGAGGTTTATTGGTGGAATAACATGAAGAAGGGAATTTTGTCGCTAAGTGTCCAAATTGTCAATAAGTGAAAATAGAGCACCAAAGGCCCGATGATTTGGCTTTGAATATAGAACTTCCAGAATGGAAGTGAGAGATGATCAATATGTATTTCATCACAGGTTTGCTAAGGTATCGCAGACAACATGATTCTATTTGGGTGATTGTCGACAGAATGACAAAATCAGCCCATTTTCTATCGATAAAAACTACCAATTCAGCAGAAGATTATGCCAGGTTATATATTCAAGAAGTGGTAAGACTTCATGGAGTCCCAGTCTCAATTATTTCAGATAGAGGTGCACAATTTACTGCACAGTTCTGGAAATCTTTTCAGAAAGGTTTGGGTTCGAAGGTGAACTTAAGTAATGCCTTTCATCCTCAGACAGATGGGCAAACAGAGCGCACTATTCAGACTTTAGAAGATATGTTGAGGGCTTGTGTGATTGATTTCAAAGGGAATTGGGATGATCACCTACCTCTCATTGAGTTTGCTTATAACAACATTTATCACTCTAGCATCCAAATGGCTCCTTATAAAACTCTTTATGGGAGAAGATGTAGATCTCCTATTGGATGGTTTGAAGTTGGTGAATCAGGGTTGATAGGACCAAATTTAGTTCACCAAGCTATGGAGAAGGTGAAAGTGATTCAAGAAAGGTTGAAAACGACACAGAGTCGTCAAATATCCTACACTGATGGTATGAGAAGGTCGTTAGAGTTCGAAGTAGATTATTGGGTATATTTGAAAGTTTCACCCATGAAGGGTGTTATGAGGTTTGGTAAGAAGGGGAAGATTAGTTCCGGTATATTGGACCTTATCGCATAGCCAAGAGGATTGACAATGTAGCTTATGAGTTGGAGCTACCGCAGGAATTAACAGCGGTTCATCTGGTATTTACATCTCCATGTTGAAGAAGTGCATGAACAATCCTTCATCGATCATACCAACTGAAAACATTGAGATCAAGGATAGATTATCCTATGAGGAGATTCATGTCCAGATTCTAGATCGCCAAGTTTGCAAGTTGAGAACAAAAGAAGTAGCATCAGTCAAGGTCCTTTGGAGGAACCAATTTGTTGAAGAAACTACTTGGGAAGTTGAAGAGGACATGAAGAAGAGATATCCACATCTCTTTGAATTCAGAGAAAATGCAAACCAATGTACTAATTTTCTTCTTAGTACTATCTAAATTATGAGTGAGCATGTTCCTTGTTTGCAATTGTTTTTGGGATGGTTGAACTTGATGTTACCACCCTTATCCTATGAAGAGTAATCACATTCGAGGATGAATGTTCCCAAGAGGGAGATATTGCAACATCTCGCAACTAGAAAGAGCTAGAAGGAAATTTAAAATCTGGAAATAGTTACTTTTGAAAAGAATGAGGAAATCTGGAAATTTTTAAGTTAAAGTGAGATTTTGGTCAACTTCAAACGATCATACCTCCTAGATCAGGATGAGTTAGGTGTAGTTCCAGATATGGTTGGAAATCTCTTGGAATGATCTTTCAAACGCTGCCAAGTTTGCGCAATTCTGAGTTCGTATGAGTGAGTTATCCCCTTTGGAAGTTAGGTTGTTGGATTAAGGAAATGTCCAATCCAGAATTTTAAAGGGGTATTTTTGTCTTTTCATTGCCCTATTATTTTAATCCATTTTTAGGAGTTTAATATGGGTCAAATCAGATTTTAGTCAATTTTAGAATTTGGGATTCACGCTAAGGCAAATGAGAAAGGAGAAGAGAAAAGAAGAAGGAGAAAAAAAGGCAAATTCATCAAGATCGATCAAGAAAGTTGGTATTTCGCCAAAGATTTACTTCTATCAGGTATGTGAGGCTCTCATAACGTTGGGATCGTTCTCCCACGTGCCAAACATATTAATTTCAGTTTGGATTCGACCTAAAAGAGTTTGAATATTGATGATATTGATATATATTCTTGAATTCATATATTGTTGTTGAATTGGATTGAGTTGGGAAGTTTCTGAGTTCGTTACATTGCATCATAGAGTCATTTCGAGTTAGGTTCTTAGGTACATTTTATGGGTATCTATATCTAAAAGTAATTTAAGAAAAAGAACCGAGTTTGGGTGAATTGAGGTTGGGAAACGAAGAAGAAATTTCGTTGGACGAAATTAGGGGGTGGCCGCGCATCGCGCGCTTAGTGCCCAGTTTTGAAAAAATTCTGCTTCGCGTCGTGGAGCTGACACGAGGTGTTGTGCCTCAAAAGAAGTTTTTGCAACCAAAATTTAATTATGCCTCCGCATCGCGGACTCACATTTAAATCTTGATTTTTTGGTCTTTTCTCATGTTTAGCTATCTAAAATCATTCCTAAACAACATGAGATTTTTCCAAACCCAAATTTTAATCTTTGAATCCATAATTCAATTCAAGGATCAGTTAAGAGTCAAGTCAAGATCAGTAATAGTCAAGTTAAGATAAGTTCTTAAAGTTTTCCAAGAGTCTTTTACAAATGTTTTAACTTTGTTTTAAGACTTAAATTTTGAGTTCAGTAAAGATGTAAAGTTGAAGTTCTTTTCTTCAAAGAAGTATATGGGGACTATGTATTCCCAAAGAGATTTAAAAATGTTTTCACATTTAAATAAGAACGGAAACTGAGATTTCCAAAGAGTCTTCGGGCTAATTTTCAGAAAAGAATAATAGCTTTCTAAATGAAGCAAGAAGGGAAAATGAGATTTTCAAGATTGCCTTTGACCTAAGTTTTTGAGCACTAATCTCAAATCACAGAAGACGTATGTTTTTTTTTAAACATAAGAGCTAGTATATTTTGGGAGTGGTATTAAGCACTGAATTGGGAGCGAGCATGAGTTCAGATAACTCACGTCTCGATAAAACCATGTAGCCACCATGGATAGAAAAGGGCCATACTTTTTAGATAAACCCTTTTCACAATAGACTAGTGGATCCACTTAGTAGTTCAAGTCCTATATCTCTGGCCGGGTATAGGATGCGCTGGCTGCGTGAGGTAGATCGTTGTATCATCACTATAGCTCTTATGTGATGGTTGTCGGTTAGAGAAATTCCCACAAAAGTTATTGTATTTTTATATACACCAGTTTATTGTAATTTTACATACATTTCATAGTTATGTTGTATCCTTGTATATACACAGAGTTGACATCATGTTTTTAAACAACTTTTCTTTATATTTCACTTGTTTTAAACTGCTTTATATTGAAATGAGTTCAGTTAAGTATTCATGAGTTGAGAAGAGCCAAGGTAAGTGTTTCTTTCAGATTCCCTTTCAAGCCTATGTTGTTTTAGCATTCCAACTCGCATACTCGTACATTCAATGTACTAATGCCAGTTGGCCTGTATCGTCTTATGATGCAGACACAAGTAACTAGGATCGACATTCCAGCGCACCGTTGATCCAGTGAGCAGTTCAGAGTCAGTCGGTGAGCCTCCTTGCATTCCGGAGGATCTATTTTCATTGCTTTCTAGTTAGTTCATTAGGATGTTGTGGGGTTGTCCCAACATCCATCTCAATTGTTTTAGAGGCTTCATAGACAGTCAGATGTTAATCCTTTGAGTCTTTTCATTATCATTTCTTATTGTTAAGACTTGGGTGCAACTTTTGGCCAAGTTGAATGTTTAACCTTTAAACTTTCTCAATTATTTTATTATTTAGTTCAGTTAAGTGTTATTGATCATTATAAGTATGAATATTGTCTTCTGCTGAGTTAAGTAAGCAAGGCCAAAGGTTCGCTTGGGCCAGCAATGGTCTTCGCGTGCCAGTCCCGCCCAAGGTGTAGGCTTGGGGAGTGACACATATCTTATGAAAATAGAGATATTATTTTTAAATTTTTTTCGACTAAAGTAAAATATATCAAAGTGGGTTTAGAAAGAAAATACACTAGTCAATAAAATATTTTGAAAATAAGATGAAAGGAACAATAAACAATATGATACGTAACGAAAATGTAACAATAGCTAACAAAAATATAAATAATAAAATGGTAGAAGTGTACTAATAATAATAGTAGTAGTAAGGAACTAAACACTTTTTGAATATCTACTAACCGTATACCCTAGTTTTCATATTTAATATTTTCTATCTAAGCTCATGTCCTCGATAAGTTGTAGTTGCGTCATATCTTATTTAATCATTCTATCAAATACTTTTTTCGAACAACCTCTACCTCTCTTCAGGTTTGCCATTGTCAACCTCTTACACCTCATTCTTCTTAGAGCATTTGTGCATCTTCTTTTCACATGCTTGAATTATTTGAGCAACGATTTTCTCTACTTGTACACCAATAAGACCACTCCCACCTTGTGTCGAGTATCATCGTTCCTCTTCCTATCCCTCATCGTAGCTCACACATCCATCTTAACATACTCATTTCCGCTACATCCATCTTCTAGACATGCAAATTCTCGGTAGACCAAAATATTAATTACATTTGAATATGTGAATCAAAAAGGGGCTGCATCTCGATTTAATCATAGATCCATTTGAAATCGATAAATTTTAGTCGGTGGAAATCATTATATGTAAAGGATGTTTGATACGATCATTTTAACAACGAAGGTGAAATTAACCAAATAACATAATGAAGAATAAAATTAAACATTAAATCAAAGTATATAAGGATATATTTGACCCTTTTTCCCTATATCCTATTCTATCAACACCACTAATTTTGTGGTTTCCCCATATTATTATCATTTCCTTTTCTAATGGGCCAATAATGGGCTCAAGGCCCAAAAAAACTAAGTAAAATTAGGTCAGCCCAAAACCAAAACTCACCGTCCACTAAAAAAATCAACACTAGATTTTCATTTTTGTTGCCAAACTTGAACAAAGGATCACCGTCCATATCTATCTTTGCACCTCCATTGAACCGTCAACGTGCACCCTCACATACTATATATACTTTACCTCCAACATTTTCTCAACCCCTCTTTCAAAAAACCCTCGTTCCTCTCTTCAATAACCTTTAACAATTTCTCCAAATCCGTAGATCTTACGATTTCAAAGGTATTGTATTGCTGATTCTCTTTCGATTTCCGATTTTTTGCAAATTTTTCTGATTTTTTTGACTTGTAATTCGTGTTAGATGGTGTCGGATGCGGCGAAGAAGAGAGATGCGCAGAAGAAGGCGGCAGCAGCTGCTAGGAGAGGAGGTAAAGGTGCGGCAGCCTCAAAATCGGCTGCGACGGCGTCTAAATCGGCGGTGGAAAGTAACGGGGTTGATAATTTGACGAATGGAGTAGGGGATCTACAGATATCTGATCGGACTTGTACGGGTATTTTGTGTTCACATCCGCAATCGAGGGATATTCGGGTAAGTTTTTGTGTTTTAGATCTGATTTTCTCCGTATTTTAACGGTTTTAGATTCGGTATTGTAATAGTTTTTTCTTGATATGTACTCATTTTGATTGATTAGATTTAAGATATTTGATGATGTTTATGTGAATTTTTTGGTTTAGTAGCTGGTTGCGTATTTATAGTGCTAAACAAAAGTTGAGTGGACGAGTATCTTTCTTAAGCGAAATGCTTAAGTTTAGAAAAAAACATACATGTACAGTATCCATTTTACTCTATTTGGACATATTTCATCCAATAACTGGGCAAATTTAGCTACACAACAACATACTACTTGTGGGTCTGTTAGGGTGGGATGTACACCTATCTGTTTCTGATAAATTCTCAACTCAAAATAGATGTAATCAAAGCATGATTAAAGAAAACCGACTTGCAAAATAACAAGATAAAGAAAAGAAATGAAACAACATTTAATAGTGAAACTTAGTAGAATAAGATACTATGCATATACTAACTAAAACTACAGCACGCGACTAGCTAACACATTTACGTATGTTTTTGTTATATTGAATTGTGTCAGCTTGCGTGAATACAAGTGTTATTATGGCTTTTGTCTTTTTGTCGTCTCAAATTTTGCATTATATGTGGTTACAAAATTTGTGATTTTTCTGAGGTTCCAACCTTGTTTTATTACAGAGGGTGCATATTGCTCTCAAGAGAAGTGCGTATATATATAATAGTACTTTACTTGTTATAAAGAGTATTGAGTCATAAAAGAAGCAGAATATTAGGATGCAGAACCTTTGGATTCTACCTTTATTTGGAATATCATTGTTTTGATTTGGTGCTCTATGTTATACAGATAGAATCATTATCAGTCACTTTCCACGGACATGATCTAATCGTTGATTCTGAACTGGAGCTCAACTATGGCAGGTAAGACTTGTTATTTTCATGTATTGCTGTGTACCTTGGCTTAATTGATGTTCAAGTTCTGACATCATATTTTCGCAGACGTTATGGTTTGTTGGGATTGAATGGCTGCGGGAAGTCTACTCTTCTTACTGCTATAGGGTTGAGGGAACTTCCCATCCCAGACCACATGGATATTTTTCATCTTTCTCGGGAGATTGAAGCCTCTGACATGACCTCTCTCGAGGCCGTCATCAATTGTGATGAAGAGAGGTTGCAATTGGAGAAAGAAGCTGAAGCTTTGGCTGCACAGGTATGATGCCGTTAATATTAAATTAACGTTCCTTGGTCTTGGTTTTCCTTCAGATAATCATATTATCTTCCTCTCTATTATAGGATGATGGTGGTGGAGAGCAACTTGAACGGATCTATGAGCGTTTAGAAGCTATGGATGCTGCCACTGCTGAGAAACGTGCTGCTGAAATCTTGTTTGGGCTTGGATTTGATAAGAAAATGCAAGCAAAGAAAACACGCGATTTTTCTGGTGGCTGGAGAATGAGGATTGCTCTTGCCCGTGCCCTCTTTATGAATCCAACAATTTTGTTGCTTGATGAGCCAACAAACCATCTTGGTAATCTTCTCTTTTCATTTTCTAGTTCTAGTAGAATAGATCTTTCAGAAATTATTAGGGATTTCTTGTGCTAGATTTATATGGATGATGTGTAGTCTTGCACGTTGAGTTATCATTTATGTAGTGTCCTAAATTGCATATATAGGGGATCCAAAGTGGTTCATGAAGGTCTTGAGTTGCTACACCATTGTCTGTTATAGTTTGACGCCTATATTGTACACATAGCATCACAACCAATCCGAACTATCCTTTCACCACTCCATCCTCACACACGTAATGCCCCAAATGTGAACCGCATAGTCGGGATACATGCATATGTGTGTGTGTGCGGGGGGGGGGGGGGTGATGAATTGAATAACATGCTATTTTGGGTTAAGTACTCAGTTTCTTTTGCTGTACACCCCTCTGTGCATCGTTGCAGTTCTATTTCAGCAGCAACTCTCCTGGCTGTTTTTATGTTTCTTTGTGATGTTAATTTATTAAAATAAGTTCTTAAATGAAAAGGGAAGTTTTTACTTTTGGACTGATGGAAAATATTAGTTCATCCCCTGAATTTTTTAACACTCTTCATTTATGGGTCTTTTAGAGTTGACATGTGTAATTCTTCTTGAATGCAGACCTAGAGGCCTGTGTGTGGTTAGAAGAATCCTTGAAGAACTTTGAGCGCATTCTGGTTGTCATTTCACACTCACAGGATTTTCTCAATGGTGTGTGTACCAATATCATCCACATGCAAAACAAGAAGTTGAAACTCTATACAGGTAACTACGACCAATATGTGCAAACCCGTTCAGAGCTGGAAGAGAACCAGATGAAACAGTACAAGTGGGAGCAGGAGCAGATTTCTGCAATGAAGGAATACATTGCTCGCTTTGGGCACGGTTCAGCTAAACTAGCCCGTCAAGCACAGAGTAAAGAGAAGACATTGGCGAAGATGGAGCGTGGTGGGCTTACTGAGAAGGTTGGGAGGGACAGCGTCCTGGTTTTCCGGTTTACTGATGTCGGCAAACTTCCTCCTCCAGTTCTACAGTTTTCAGAAGTTGCTTTTGGCTACACACCTGATAACCTCATCTACAAGAACCTTGATTTTGGTGTAGATCTCGACTCCAGGGTAGCACTTGTGGGGCCTAATGGAGCTGGAAAGAGCACACTGCTTAAGCTGATGATAGGGGATTTATTTCCCACTGATGGCATGGTTAAGCGGCATAATCATCTAAAAATTGCACAGTACCACCAGCACTTGGCTGAGAAGCTAGACATGGAGGTGTCAGCTCTTTTGTACATGATGAGAGAGTACCCTGGGAATGAGGAGGAGAAGATGAGGGCAGCAATTGGGAGGTTTGGACTCACAGGTAAAGCTCAAGTAATGGCTATGAAGAACTTGTCAGATGGTCAACGTAGTCGGGTGATTTTTGCATGGTTGGCTTTTAGGCAACCCCACATGCTGCTGTTGGATGAGCCAACCAACCATCTTGATATTGAGACAATTGACTCACTTGCAGAGGCCTTGAACGCATGGGATGGTGGGATGGTTCTAGTGAGTCACGACTTTAGGCTCATAAACCAGGTGGCCCATGAGATATGGGTCTGTGAAAATCAGGCTGTGACACGGTGGGAGGGTGGCATCATGGAATTCAAGAAACACTTGAAGAAAAGGGCTGGATTGGGTGATTAAAGTAAGATCTATGTGTTATATTAGAAAGTGATGGTATCACTATTTCCTCTTGGTTGTTCAGTGCCAAGGCGTAATGGTGAAACATCAGCAGGCTCCCATCACGGTAGCTGAGGGGAGAAAGTAAAGGCTTCTTGATCACCAGTAAGACCTAAGTAACGTTAGCTAAGACCACATCTGGTGCTAGAGAGAGAGTAAGTGATCGAACCATGGTCACCGACTGTTTGAACTCTGGTTATTGTTCGGGCTTAGTCCACTATTTTTGTCGTCCATTTTACTCTAATTACATATTACCCTAGGTTTTGGAGAGCATACATTACAGCTTATTCCTTGTGTCATTTCTATTCTATATCATTGCTATGATGTACTTCGGATTTTGGAATTCTGAAAGCTATTATGGATTTTTTAATCATCTTTGTCTCTCCAGTATATCTGTTTCTATTTTATTTTCTACATGAAGGAACGTTAACTCGTTAATTATTTTGTAGTTAGACTGTAGACTTGAAATAGGACAAATAAATTTGAGTTGTGCGATGTAGGGTTTATTTTGAAGGTAGTGCTCCCAACACGATTTTAATAATAGTAAAAATTGTTGTTCTCTGTATTATATTGATACAACTGATGTAGTTTCGATTAAATTTGAATTGCGCTTTGTAGGGTTCATTTTGAAGGTGGAGCTCTTAACACGACTTTAATGGTAGAAAATGTTGTTCTCTATATAATGTTGATATAATTGAGGTTAGGGAGAAGGAGACAACCTTGTTTGACCGGTAAATATTATTTATAATAATGTTTAAATATGTTTTTTTTTAAATGTCGAAGGAGTACTTGGGTTAATTTCGTAATTCCAATGAGTACGAGTTGAGATGATGGAATCTCTTCATAGATTTTCCCTTTTTGATATTTATTTGTCATATATCATTTAAAGAATTGAAGGTAGATAATGCTTATATACAACAATCAATTTAAACCTCCAAGTGGCTTTATTTCATTGTATTCCATTCATTTAATATATGTTATTTTCAGTCTATCACTTTCAGCGCTAGGTGAGGTTTGTGATTATTTTTTAATCTTTTTATACTTGGTAATTTAGGATCCTTATGCTTGAAGATAATTATTTTGATCGTTGTGGTTGAATTTTATTATGAATTTCTGACCACATTCTCCATAGGACCTTCTTATCTCTTACTTCTCCAAGCTCTGGTTACGGAAGAAGAAATTGAGAAGAAGGTACTTCTTCCCCAAAAATTCCAAATGAGGGAATCTGAGAGAACAATCGATCCCAACTATCATCCGATTCACGGAGGGAGAAAGTGATGATTTGTCCTCTTATTCTAGAATATATTCTTACAAGGAATATATTTAGCTTTCTTATTCTTATCTTCATATAGGGCTTTTTGTGCACTTGTTTCATTTTGGGCCTTCTTGGCCTGTATAAAGGGGGTGATTACCTTAGAGGCGTAAGACTTCGGAGGTGACTCATCTTGAACTTTTGATGTTGCTTAATCCATTGGCCAACTTTCAAATTTAATAAAAAAATTCTTTTAACTTTAAATGTTTGCCCATGACAAGGGTCAAGAGTTTAAGAATGTCCACTTCCAAGGTTATTGGATGTACTTCTTGAACAAAAAGGAAGAAAGAAGATCCAAGGGTGTGGTTGATGGTCAATAAAATAAGAGGATAATCATGATAATATAAGTCCAAATTCTAAAAAAATTAAAAATATCAAGTGATTTCTTCTCACTCACTTGAATCTTGATGGTCAGAATTAGGTAGCAGAGAAATGTTGTAGGGGCAGAGTCACCCTAGAGGAACCAGTGTTAGAGGGAAGCCACTTTGTCATTACTTGGTCGAGCACATAAGTAGGGAAGTAACAAATACCTAGTAGGATAATCAAGGTGTGTGTACATAAGGCACAATTTCGCTAATAAAATTGATAGAGTTAATAATTTTAATTCCAACTTTATATTTATGTGAAAAAATTACTTAATCTATATAAATATTCTCAAAAGTTTAAAATTCTAATCTCACCTTATTTGCACCTTACCATTATAAAACACTTTGAAACATCTCCACCTTTTCTCATTTGGCTCACACATTAGTAAGTACTTGAAAGTTGGAACCAGACAACATGTGATAAAATCAAGTCATTTTATAATAATTGGTAGACAAGTGACCTATCTAATCAAATTAGACTTCACAAGTAAAAAGGGGGCCAAAATTCAAGTGGGATCCCCACACATTACGGTGTTTGTACCTTTAGCATCCTTCTACATTATTCATTGATAATGTTTTAAATTTACATTAAATTTTATTTAAATACTTGAATTGCAGTTTGTTTTGATTAAATATTTTAAAATATTATTAAATATTTTTATTAGACTCTTATGGCTCATATTTTGAAAATGTTATTTTTGTGTATGTTTATAAGTGTTCATTAAGTAGATAAATATATCACATAAAATATACATCCTTGTTTAATTATTCACATCAAATGCTATTCCATGTGAACGTCTTTTTTGTTTAACCTCTTGGAATTTGATCCAACTAAATATATTTTTTTAGTTAATCTTCATCTTCTTCCAAATCACCACAAGTGTGTTCATGGTGTTTTAATTATTGACGTGATCAATGGTGGCTTGAGAAAAAGCTCAAATATGTCGTTGAATTTAACAAAATGGCTAACATATATTATTTGTAAAAACAACGAGAGAGAAGAGGATAATGTAAGATTTTGTTAGTGGATAATGACACATATGGTCTAAAATGGTAATGATCGAAGCATATTCAGAATCGACTATTAATGAACGACATATTTTAGTCTTTTCTCTTTTTATAATAGTTTCTTCATTCCTAAACTTGATCCTAATCATATATGCATTTACATAAATAAGAGAGTTCTTACTCTATCTCCTTTTCTTGGTCATGATGAATGTCAATTTTCCACTACACACTTATACAAAAACAAGAGTAAATTAAATTAAAAATTAAAAAAAAAAGTAAAAGTAGGATGAAGTAAATCACAGTAAAATAAAGTAAATCTTCATTATATACTCAAATAGTATAACAACATATATTTTTTTAAAATGTACATGTAATGCATGCAACAACTCAACCATGGTGAAGAAAAAAAGTAATTATATATCATTAATTAACCAAAGTTGTAACTTGGTGGGATAATCAAGAAATGGAATCTACCATCCTAAGGGATGATCAATTATCCCTCTATCCTGATCCTCGTCTAACGGCCAAAAATAAGAAATAGAGTGATTCAAAAAGAACCATTTGATTCATGTTTCATTAGTACTTCGTCTCGGGTCAATTCTTCACTGCAATCACTTCAATCCACTTCTCAAGTGAAAAACCGTATTACTCCGATCAAATCAGGAATTCTTACCATGCTACAACACTTAGGCTTCATAATATATAATTTAGGGATAACATGATAAAATCAACTTATAGATGGGAAGCAAATTAAGCTAAAATTGTTAGCTTTTTTAATTTTTTTTTGCTCCATTATGTTTAACAACTTTTCAACATACTTGATTGTTCATGTCTCAAAATTCTCTCAAATTCACTTGGCCTGCATGGTACTGTAAGTGCACCATCATGATCAAAGCCATACTCCTCAGCAGCTTGTTCCAATAGTTTTAAGAATGAAGGATGTGTTAAACATTTCAATGGCACAACAAATCTCTTCAATTCATCCTCATCAACAGCAATAACAGCAAAATGACCTTCTTTAACGTCCTTAGGCACGTTATTCGAGGAGTCATTTTGATCTGATTGGGTATGCTGATTCTGACTATCGAATTCGGCTCCCAATCTCCTAACCTTTGAAAGGCTCCTTTGTAATTTCTCCACCACAATTTTCAAATTCACTATCTTGTTCATCTTTTTCTTCCCATTGGTTATTTTAACTAATTTTGCCATTGTGTTTTTTGACACTAATAGGGTTTTTTTTGTTTTCTTGGTCTTTTTTTAGTAGGGTTTTCTAACTTTGGTGTGCTTTTTTAGGTATGTTATACCTAGCTTATATAGTGTTTGAGTGAGAAGTCATAGTTTAGAGATAACATCTAAGATGTGGCTTTTGTTGGGCTAGTTATAACCGTCCAAATATATTCTTAACATAATATGATCAATATTGTTCGCTTTTAGGTCAAGTACTATGTACGATTTCCCTTTACGCCTTACACCACTTAGATTATTCAACATTTTATAAGTAGCTTTTTTTTTTTTTTTACTTATTAGTAACAACAATAATATATTCAGTGAAATTCCACAAGTAGAGTCCAGGAGGGTAGCTAGAGTGTACAGACCTTACCCCCTAACTATCTCATCTAGCAAGATAGAGAGACTATTTTCGAAAGATTCTCGGCTTAGATAACACATATCGAAGATCTCTTTTACACTTTCCATGTGATACTTAATTTGCTTGCACACACTCAACAACCTACTAGTTAATGAAGTGGGCTAAATGATCAGAATCATGAGATTTTTGGTTCAAATTCTAACTGGAAAAAAAAAACAAGTGATATCTTTCCATCCATCCAAGTCATGATAAACTTAATAATTTGATATCTATATTAATATAAAAAGATATATATATATATATATATATATCATATTTTTCGTTAATTTAGTTAAGGTACATGTATGCTGACCTAAACACCACGACCTAAACACCACGTTCAAAAGAAGGCATAATTGAGAGATAAGGTCGAAAAAGTGTACATAGTTGGACGGACTTTTGGTGTAAATATTGGGAGACCAAAGCATGTGAATGAATTTTCATTTCACTTATGAAACGTCCCTTTTAAACCAGTGATCACAATACAAAATTGAAACTATATGTAGGCCCTATATATATATATTATACATACATATACTTCCAATTATATATTGACACTATTATTATTAATTTTTTCTTCTAATTTTCCTTATTTAAGTCTTTTTCCACTTCACTACGAAATCTTTTTTTGTTACTTAATTGGTTCATTTTATTAAATATTATTACTTCATCATCAATGACACTTGGCGGAGATTTACTTTAACAAGCTATCACACTTTCATAGCAGGAACATCAACTTGCATTACTATTGTTTTAATAGATAGGTTGAATAAATTGATTGATTTGAAATTGCGAAATTGATAGATTTTTCTTTATTATATGTGTATGATAACAATTTTTTTTTTTTAAAAAGTATAATGTACACATACAATAAACAAACATCGTTTGGAAATAATAAAATGTGAATATTTATTTTGAACGTGAAGTAAAATCTTAAAAGGCAAACACTTTCCGTCCTTCATACTCAAATCTACTTAAATTATAAATAAATAAAATTGAATCGTGACAATAAATTAATACGACTTTATTACAAGCTTGTGATCAATGGAAATAACTGATTTTTTTTTTGAAATGAATGAAACTTATATCTTGTCCTAAGAACTTAATACAAATTAAGATATTGTATCTTAATTAAACACAATGTACAAGTTGTGGACTTAAAATAGCTAGCTTTTGCCTAAGCTAGACACCATTACATTTCATTGAAACCATTTTATCCTAATTATTACTTATTAGGAATACAAATGCCACATGACACAAATTTCATTTTGAGGAATAAAATGTGTGTTAAACACTACAATGTAATATAATGTATACTTTTAAAAATGTAATGTACTGTAAAGCATTAATTATATCATTATTTGTAGCTTACAAGGTCCTTGCGAAACAATGAATATCGTTTACCAAGGTTTTTGAATGGACCCACAAAATTTAGGGTTGAACAAAGTAGGTCAATCATAATCCGGTAAAATTCATCGATTAATGCATATTAAAATTCTGAATTTCTATTTTATAACCCCAAAACTCTAAAAAAATTGGCGTCGGACCTATAAAAACAATGAGTATCATTAACTTGACCGTCATTAATGGATCCACAAAATTACGATTCAAATAAAGTCTATCAGTTATACTCCAAAAAATTCATGGACTAATACATATAAGTCACAACAATAGAGATAATCTTGAATTCTTATTTCGTGACTCAGAAAATTCATAAAGCAATGTTGATCCTGTAGAAACAATAAGTATTGTTCAGTAGGTCTTCACGAATGGACCAAAAAAATTAGGGGTAAATGGACTTGGACAGTCATATTTCAAAAAAATGATGGAGTAAGACACACGAAAAGCTTAATTAATCCTGAATGGATCGACAAAATTTGGGAAACAATGAGTATCGTTTTGAACGGACCCACAAAATTTGTGGTCAAACAAAGTTAGTCCGTCATATTTCATAAAATTCATGGATTAATACACACGAACAACAAAGACAATCTTAAATTACTGTTTTGTGACCGCAAAAATCTAAAAAAGTGACGTCCGATTTAGGTAATGAGTTTCATTCACTAGTTCGTGACGAATGTACCCATAAAATTTAGGTTCGAACGAAGTAGGTCATCATATTCCAGAAAATTCATGGACTAATTAATACACATGAAAAACTTAGAAACTCCTGAATTTATATTTCATGACTTCGAAACTCCAAAAGAAGTGACTTTGGTCCTATAGAGGTAATAAGTATCCTTAACTAGATTTTCATGAATGGATCCACATATTTGGGGTCAAACGGAATCGTTCAATCATATTTTCAATAATTCATGAACTAATACATGAAAAAAACTTAGATAATTTGGAAATATCTGTTTTGTGACATTGAAACTCTTACAAAATGACGTCAGTCCAATAGAGATAATGAGTACTAATCACTAGGTCGTCACGATTAACCCATAAAATTTGAATTTAAATAGAGTCTATCAGTCATATTCCAAAAAAATTAATGACCAATACTCACGAAAAATTAACATAATCCTAAATACTCGTTTCCTGACTCTGAAACTCCAAAATGTAAAGTCAATTTTGTAGAGGCAATTCAATACGTCCTGACAAATGAACCCATTAAATTTTGAGTCAAATAAAGTTGGTCAGTCATAATCGGAAAAAAAATCATGAACTAATACACTAAAAAACTGGGATAATCTTGAATTCTGACTTTTTGATCCGAAAACTTTTAACAAAGAGACGTCGTGTCACATCCCGAGCCTACACCCTGGACGGGACTGGCACTCAAGAACCATTCCTGGCCCCAAGCGAACCCTTGGCCTGGCATAACTTTTAGCGGAAGACTTACTCATGATAAAATCACTTTAAAAAGTAAATTGTAACTCAATAGATAACTTAGGATGTTTCAGAAATAAACATTCAACTAGCTAAAGTGACAACTCAAGTCTTAACATAACAATTGAAAATGGAAAAGACTCATAAACTAACAATAACTAACTGTCTATGAAGCCTCTAATAACTGAGATGGACGTCGGGACAACACCCACAACATCCTAATGAACTAGTTCAATAAAACAATAAAAAAAAGATCTTTCGGAAGCAAGGAGGCTTACCAACAACTCTGAAACTCAACTGGATAAACGAAGTGCTGAATGTTGATCCTGGTTACCTGTATCTGCATCATAAAAAATGTAGGCCAAATGACATCAGTATATTGAATGTACGAGCATGCGAGGGGAATTCTAAAACAAGACATAACAAGACATAAGCTTGAAAGGGAACTGAAAGAACTTACCTGATCTCAACTCAACTCAACTCATTTCAATATAAAACAGTAATATAAATGCAATATAAAGAAAAGCTTTTAAAACATGTGGATAACAACTGTGTATTGAAAAATACAACAATAACTCAGTTTGTATATGAAAATACAAATAACTCTGTGTATAAAAGAATACAAAATATCTCTGTGTGAGTTTCTCTAACCGACAATCATCACTATGAGCTATGTGATGATACAACGTCTTGCCTCACACTGTCAGGGTCGTCCTATACCTTGCCGGGGGTATATAACCTAACTACTAAGTGGATCCACTACTCTATGCTAAAAAACACTAAGGAATCGACACGATTTCCTCAAGAACTCATCAATCTCATCTCAATTCAAGAACGAAAGCAAATTCAAGAACACACATCAAGAACATCAAACTTTCAACTTTTTAGGACGAATTCACACTGAAATAAACGTGTTTGACGCATGGGTGAACGAACCCAACGCTATGTGAACTCACATACCTCTTAGGGATCAACCCTTGGCGAAATCCGCAACCAAAATCTCAAGAACTTGATGAATCTTGACCTTTTCTCCTCTTGAGTTCTTTTCTCTAAAATCCTAGAGTGAATTTTGAGTGCATTTCCGGACCTAGCAGCAGACGGGGGGGCCGTGCCTGAATTCAGACCGGACCAGACTCTTCTTTGTTTGAGCTGCTCCCAGGCACGCAGGCCGAAGATCTCACTTGTCATGGACAAGTACGTAGAGATCTTCGTGGGACCGTGGAGGGAGTTTCAATCGATCTTTTCTAGGATTCCTTATCACGCCACACATGGAGATCTTTCCATTGATAGATCAGAGGGTCCTTACGGCACGAGCTGACGACAGCCATGCACCACCTGTGTCCGCGTTCCCGAAGGCACCCCTCTCTTTCAAGAGGATTCGCGGGACTAAAAATGAAATAACTTAATTGGGTAAGGAAAAGACCAAAATACCCCTCTTAAATCTGGGCAACTTTCCTTATCTAGATATCCCGATTTCAAACGTGTATATCTCCCTCATACGAGCTCGAAACTTAGCAAACTTGGTGACGTTAGAAAGAGGATTCCAAGACCTTTCATTTGATATCTTATAGGCCACCTAACTCATCATGTACTGAAAGTTATGGTCGTTTGAAGTTGACCCAAAACTCGTACTTAGCATAACTTGCCAAAATTTCCAAATTCACTCTTTCCAAAAATAGTTCTTTCTAAGGCAAGATGTTACACATCGGTTCTTGAGAAACAATGAGTGTCGTTCGCTAGGTCGTTTCACATAGACCCATAAAATTTGAGGTCAAAATATATATAGTTGATCAGTCATATTCCAAAAAGTTCATGGACACAAAAAATTGAGATAATCCAGAATTTCTATTTTGAAACTCCACAACTCTAAAAACTGTGAAAACGGTTCAAAAGGTAATAAATATTATTCACTAGATCGTTTCAAATGTACCCCATAATATTTGGGTTTGAACTGAATCAATAACTCATATTACGACAAATTATTGGACTAGTACATAAGGAGAGCTTAAGTAATTTTAAATTTTTGTTTCATGACCCGAAACCTAAAAAAAAAGTGAATTCACAATTAAATATTTGTAGATTTTTTTTATCCGCTTTATTCAAATTTACTTGTCCTCTATATTAGAAATATATGTTCATTCTATCTTGTTTAGTTTTAAAATATTAAGAGTTATCATTTTATATCTATTTTTAATTTTAAATATTATGAGTGATGTAATAAAATCAAAACTTTTATTTACTATTTCTTAAAGAATATGTAAGTCAGCCATACATAAAATAAATATATAAAAAAATAGTACACAAAAATATAAGGTCTGCTAATTTTTTTTATTGAGTCTCATTTAGGGAATTGTTGATGCAGAGATTGTTTGGTACCACATATATAACACATAGTACGAAACCATACACTACCACCACAAAAGCAATACATGTTATATCATCTCATGAACCATAATTGCCCCCACTAACATGGAAATTACAATTCATTGTTTATATATATATATATATATATATATATATATATATATATATACATATATAAAAATAAGGGGCGGATTTAGAAGTTCGAATATATTGAATCTGCAAAACTTAATAGGACCAAATAGTATTTTTTGTTGTTGTGTAAATTTTGGGACATATTGGGTCAACAAAATTCAGTACGTAATTATTGTTTAAGTAATGTTTTTTAAAATATAAATTTGAGGTTTATTAATAGAAAAAAAAATCTCAAAAGAATAAGAGTCCGTTCGGATTGGATTAAAATAAAAGAAACTTTAAGTTAAAAAATAAAAAGTCAAACTCAAATTACTTTTAAGTTAAAAAATAAAAGTAGGAGGAGACCTACTTTTGATTTTTATTTTTTTTTAAAAAAAAGTCATTTTAAACTTATTTTAAGTTATTTTTTAACCTTGCCAAACACTCTAAAAAACTAAAAATAACGTACAAGAAGGTTTGATCAACTTTTAAGTCAATCCAAACAGGATCTAAGTAAAACAAGGAGGGTGGGGTAGGTGGTGCGTGGTGGGTGGGGTGTTGATGGGTTATGTTTTTTCTTATTAATCCTGCTAAGGTAATGAATCTCTACTAATCAATAAAAATGAAGAAAATGAAAGATATAGAAAATTAGATATTTTATAATCGTCAATAAAGATTATGATGGAGTGGTAAATACTCCTCCATCCTTAATCAGAGGTCTCGGGTTCAAGTCCCTCTTGGGTCGTCTTGTTAGAGAGAGCTTTAACTTTCAATGTGGAACTTTCTTATGCGAATTTGAATTTAATCGGAGTCCAACGTAGTACTAAGGATGTTTAAATAATAAAAAAAAAGTTTTAAAAAATTGAGTTATCAGCCTCAAACTTTTTTTTCTTTAAATATATGAACTAAAAGAGATAAACTATTATTTAAGATAACCTGAATTATTTTACACTTGTCTTCTTCTTCTCCAAATCAGTCTAGCACGATTTGATTGTTTAAGAAATTCATCATATATACATATATATTAACAATATTGGATTTAATTGAACATGTAAACTACACATTAAATGAATCTTTGGCTATAAAATTTCTCATTAAGTGTAACTAAGATCCCTTGCTTCGCTTACAAATCCACAGCTTCCCCACCTTAATCTTAGGTTAATACATCAATAATTTAAATTTGTCACTTAAGTTTATTAAAAAAATAGCATTCAAATTATGATTTGTACCTATTAAGCATCCGAATACATGATAAAATATTTATACTAAAAATACTTTTGGTTTAAATATGATCAGCCTCTTGCGTGTATTATCAAGTGCTTATTACATAGATTAATTTCATAAATTTCACCTCTATTAATTAATTACATTCATCTTCAAAAGACGTAAACTCTAGTTTCAATTGAGGCTGATACATATAATTAAAGGAGATGACATGTTTTATCTGAAATATGAACAAAAATAAAATGAAAAAAGACGCTTAAAAATACGTACAAAATTAAAGACTCTATAAAATTCGAATTGAAAGTGTCAAATAGAAATTAAAAATTGATTTCCTCATTGGGACCAACTTAATTTTATCACCTTAAGTTATCACATGAATAATTATTTTAGTGACTTTTTTTGTAGCATGTTGATTCTTGACTATATATTAAAATCTTATCCTTATATATTTGTAAAGAAAGATATTTTCTTTGCTTAGCCCTTGATGAGTATAATTGATCGAAAAAGACGGTAGATTTATAATAAAGTGATAAATATTTTTAAATTTTTAATTAAGATTTTATGTTTGATCATAATATGTATCATTAAAGTCGCTTTTATTAGAAAACGATGTTTAACTTTACAAATATATATATATATATATATATATATATATCGAATCTCTAGAGAAAAATAAGAAAACATCTTTGCTATTGTACTTCAGCAAGGACATGAGATGAGACTCAACACATTATTATAGTTATAGTTGACTTAATACACATAAAAATTAAAATCATAAGATAAACAAAGAAGAAGTAGGCATATAGTATCCATACTCTTGATATATTTATTTTTTTGTTTTAGTAAATCTTTTCAATTATCTTAATATTTCTTTCATTAACATGATTCAAATTAATTTTTTATAATTTATATTTTGATTAAATATTACTATCAAATAAAATATATCCTCACTTGATGACTTATCCCAACAAGAAAAAGATACGTTTGACTTTTTCAAATATCCTGACTCTACGCGTGTATTAATTAGGATGAAAGAAACTTTTCATTTTGTTTTGTTTAATGTGTATTAATTTGATAGATATTAATTTTAATTTTTTTTATGGAACTTCTAAATTTTTAAGTCGTTGAAATCTTATAATCTTAAACAAATTATTGAAATATTGAAATTAATTAAAATGTTTCCAAATAAGATACAAAATTAAAATGAATGAAGAAGTTGATTTCTTTTTTGCTTCTTGAAAAACAAAACTTATTTTTTATTTTCTCTTTTTTGCTTTTAATTGAAAATTCAACTTTTCTCGATGAATAGTCTTGTCTAAGGGGACACATTTATAACTCATATATTTGAGCACATGATCCTACAACAACTTAGACTTTTGGAATCAAGTGTACGCTATTTTCGATAAGATTTTTATGAGTCCGGAGCCTAAAGGGCAAAAAAAATTGTCAAAAATTCCAAAAGGGCACATCACTTTTTTTTTAACCAAAAGGGCAAAATCGCTGCTGACGCAGCGATTTTCCTCTGGCAAAATGACAAAATCGCTGCCCAAGCAGCGATTTCGTCTAAAAAATTTTTTTCTTTTTTTTAATTAAAAATCGCTGCTGTGTCAGATTTTTTTATATTTTTTTTTTATTAAAAATCGCTGCCACAGCAGCGATTTTGTTAAAAAAAATAATTTAATTAGTAAAAATCGCTGCCATTGTAAAAAAAAAATTCATTTTTGCTGTGGCAGCGATTTTAAGTCAGAATTTTTTTTTCCTTACACATCGCTGCAGGGGTAGCGTTTTTCATGCCGAGTACTATTATTTTCATGCCTATTATTAATAATATAAAAATGATAAACAAGACGACAGTATACTCAATAAAATTGTTGAAGCATGAGAAAAATTGAATTA
>JAJONZ010005000.1:0-28700 GCA_029582445.1 Solanum paucissectum
CAGAAAAGCTGCCACCTCTGATGTGGTAGGTGCACAACTTTTCTAAACAGCAGGCTCTCAGCCAATGAGCGGTCCCAACGAGTTTGTGTTGATTTTATGTAGTCTCTTCTCCAAAACACAAACTCAAGATTTGGCAAACAAAAACTTGGATTTTCTCTGAAAATTCATAAGCTTGAAAAGAAGGCCATCTTCAAGGAAGAACATCGCTCATATCAACAAGGGACCAGATTGAGTACTGAAGAGTCTTTGTTGTATTTAGAGTTTTGTGTCTCATGTGCTTATATTGTAAATCTATTCCTAATCTATAAAGGAATTAGATCTTCGTTCTGTTCTACCAAAAGTCTAAGTCAGTTAAGGTCAATTGATTTAGTGGGCAACATTGTTGCTGCTTAGTCAAAATTCTAAGTCATCTAGTGGTAGGTGATTTAGTGGGCAGTGTTGTATCTGCTTAGTTGAAGTCTAAGTTATCTAGAGGTAGGTAGCTTAGTGGGCAGTGTGGTATCTGCTTAGGCTCGGTTAAGTAATCGTTGTATTACTTAGTGTGAGATTATGAGGTTAATCTTTTTGTTGTGGTGTAAACTATGTTTTACTTTTGCTTGAGAAGATTAGTAAAAACAGTTTGGAAAATCCTGTGAGACAGGTCGTAGTTTTACTCCCTTGAGCAAGGAGGTTTCCACATAAAAATCTTGTGCCTGTTTTATATTGTGATATTTACTTTCTGCACTGTTATTCTGCTGAGGGACCTGGTCCCGTGGTCACTAGTGGACGCATACATTCCAACAATTGGTATCAGAACTTGACTTTTCTATTTGGTTAAAACCAAGAAAAGAAAAGATCATGAAGGAATGGCTGCACCACTAAAACTGTAAAGAAGTCAGTCCCCTCCAAGGCCTCCTCTTTTCGATGGTCATTTCTATAGACACTGGATGATTCGAATGAAAGACTATCTAATGGATGAGGATATTGAGGTATGAAACATTATTTGTGAAGGTCCTCATGTGCTAACTATGGAGGTTGAAGCTGGAGAGGTCACAAGAGTCATTCCCAAAACTCGACACCAATATAATGACTCTGACAAAAGATTAGTCCAGAAAACCACAAAGCTAGGAAGCTACTGATGTGTGGGATTAGTATGAATGAATACAATCTGATAATCAGCCAAGAAAATCTGGGATCGGTTGAGAACAACATATGAGGATACTGAGGAAACAAAGAAATCTAAGTTAGATCTCTTTACTATTCAGTTTGAAAGTTTCACCATAAAAGAAGGTGAATCTATTCATGAAATACGTACCAGATTCTCTACCATAACCAATGAGCTCATGTTTCTTGATGAACCCATCCCGGTGTGCAAACAAGTCTCTAAGATACTGGAAATTTTTCCCAGATCTTGGACAAATGAATTTATGTTTATTGATGAGACAAGGGATCTTGAAGAGGTGACTCTAAATGGACTATTTGAGCATCTTCAAGTTCATGAGATGCATAGAAAAGGTAAAGGTCTCATTCTCAAGGGTGAAGACATGAGGGTAGATCTGACTGATGATGCTGATCAAGAGAGAGATGCAAAAAGGGAAAAATCATTTGCTCTCAAGGTGTCTCAAAGTGAAGTACATGATATAAATGAGAACATGGGTTATCTCACTCGAAGATTTCAAAAATTCGTGAGAAAACGTGGAGCTCTGATGAAGAAAGAAAATCTTGACAAGGCTACAAACTCGAATGCCTCGTGTTTCAAGTGTGGTAAACTAGAACACTTCATTAGAGACTGCCCTATGCACAAGGGTGAGCACAAGAAATGTGTCAAGTCCGGAGGAGACAAGAACAAAAGCGAGGACCAGGTCCATCCCAAGATAAGCAGAAGAGAAGCCTTTTTCTAGGAAGTGAAGAAGGATATGGCTGCATGGGAAAATTCTTCAAGTGATTCTAATGATTCTGAACACTCAGATGATACTTTCATGGCAAAGTCAGATGAGGAAGATGTTGATGAAAAGGTAACTCTATCAGATTTCAAGAAAAACTTGAATACCTTTTCTACTAGTAAATTGAGAAAGCTAGCTGTTCTATTACTTGATTTGATAAGTGAGCTGACAACTGAGAAGGATCTCGTGAACAATAGCCTAGACATCTCTCAAGATGGAAAAATTGCTTTAGTTGCCCAAATATCTGATATTAAGAGTCAAACGGTTGTTCTAGAAGCTGAAAATCTAGAACTGAAGGAAAAGATAAAAGGGGCAACTACTACAGTTTTTAAAGGAAAGAACGAGGCCAAAAACTTGCAGCTAGAGCTTGAAAATAAGCTGCACACTGCTGAAATGAAGATGAAATTGGCTCTGGAGAGAAATCTTGTGCTGGAGAGGGACCTGGTCCGTGTAAAAGAGGAATTGGAAAAATCCCTCTAATGGACCAATTTCTCTAAGATTCTTACAAATCTGATCGGTCAAGACAACAATAGTAGAAGAGGGCTGGGCTGTGACAAGATAAAGTCCTTATACAAACCTTGTAGAAGAAATGGTTTTGATGTTGATAATTTGTTGTGTGTGCATTGTGGTCCAGATGGACATCTGAAGAAAGATTGTCCGATGTTGAAAATATATGATGGAAGTTCGTCAAACTATTCCAAATAGAGGAATAGACTGAAGAAAG
The DNA here is from genome assembly GCA_029582445.1 of Solanum paucissectum. Taxonomy (NCBI): domain Eukaryota; kingdom Viridiplantae; phylum Streptophyta; class Magnoliopsida; order Solanales; family Solanaceae; genus Solanum; species Solanum paucissectum. The sequence goes on from JAJONZ010005000.1 coordinate 2,647, forward strand.
GACCTGGTCCTACTCATGGTACCAAGTTTAAGATAGCCAGTCTGCCTTACTGGGCAAAAGATTTTCCTATCACTCCGTTATCTGCTTACTAGGAACTCTGTCTCAAATGGGTTCCCAAGGCTAATAAGTGATTTTCTATGCAAGTGAGAGGAGGTAGCATCAGTAAGTGTGGTTTATGAATAAGTGGATGCTCAAATCACATGACTGTGAAAACTACAAAACTTCCTCTCTCTCAAGGCACTTCAAGGTGGAGGTGTCTCATTTGGCGATGGCAAGAAATGGTATATTTTTTTGGGGTAGACATGTTTGGGAAATGTATGGAACACACTATTGAGGATATGTACTATGTCAATGGTTGAAGTACAATCTTTCAAGTGTTTTATAGATTTGTGATGAATGAAATGAAGTTAAGTTCTTATCAGAAAGAACGTGTGGTCACAAACTTGCTCTCTCGGGAGATGATCTTGATAGAAAGAGATGCACGAACAGGTATATTGCCGATCTGATTACTGCTGTTTGTGACAGTCTCACTTTCCTTAGTACTCAAAGTGAGAATGCTGAGGTATGACATTAGAGACGTGCTTTTGTGAACGCTTTTCTACTGAACAAACTTGTGTCAAGGGACCTGGTTCCCAGTCTGCACAAAATGAAATTTGCAGATGACCAAGGTTGTGACGATGGTGTTAAAGAGAAGCAGATTAAACCATCATTCAGGTGGAATAAGCAGACTTTTAATCTTTTAATCAACTTTCCGGCTGAAGTGGTGAATACTACATGTTCTGTGAATCATATTGAGAAGTTTGATCTCAATATTGATGAAAGAATAGTTGTGGTATACTCTTCCTCCAGCAAGACTTATCGGGTGTATAAAAAGGTTGTCATGTGATTTTTGATGAGTTTGGAAGAGTTGAGAAGTTACAAAAGAAAAAAGATTCTGAGATGGAAGGGTTACTTCAGATTCAGATAAACGGTCTAAATAGTGAGCTTGCTGGAAAAAAATCCTCTTCATGAATCCAACAATCTCAAGGAAGCTGATGCAGATGATGAACCTGATGAGAGACCCGGTCCTATAGACATTGCTGAACAAAGATGATGCAGTTCAAACTGATAATGTGACTTCTGAAGGTGAGAATGAAAAAGCTGATCAAGCTCAGTTTGCAAGAAGAAAAGTATGACACTCGGTTCCCCAACAAGCTGATAGGTTGTCCAAATTCCTCTTCAACAATGGCTTCAAAAGAGGTAAAATTGACAAAACCTTCTTTTTGAAATCGCAAGTGAAAGAATTACTGATTATTCAAAGTACATATTGATGATGTCGTCTTTGAGGCAACCTTTGAGGTGGTGTGTGAAGAATTTGTTGCACTCATGAATAGTGAGTTTTGAAGTGAGCATAATGGAAGAATTAAATCTCTTCTTGGAGTTCTAGATCAAGCAAACCTCAAAAGGTACCCCCGGGTGTCAAGAAAAGTACATTTATGAGCTGCTCAAATGGCTTAACATACTTGAAGTCAAGAAAATGTTACGGAGGGGTAATGTTATCATGAAGTTTTGCAAAGTGGAAGATCAAGTGGCTGGCATCTTCACTAAAGCCCTGAGCAAGGACCAGTTGTATACTCTCATAGGAACTTAGCTACAGGGAAGAAGAATCACAACGTTCAAGGCAATTGATGTCTGATCAAAGACAGGGACTTGGTACCCGTTTAGAGAAGCTGCTGAAAATGTCTCATGTTATGAATGCCTAGACAATTCATACTCTCATGGGCACTAACTTGAAGCTGGATGCGGATGAGCCTGGTTCAGAAATTCCATTTTTGTACAAAGGAATCACATTTGAAGGCTGCAGAGAAAATCTTGAGACATTTGAGGAAGATAGGGGACCCGGTTCTATTCTGTCCATCAGGATACTTTTTGTTTTGGAGGAACATGTGGTGCTGATTATGCTGGGTATCGAGTTGATGGAAAGAGTACCTCATGAGTGTCTTATATTATAGGCTGATCTCTCACTCATGGGGAACTAAAAGGCAAGATTCAGTTGCTCTTTTAACATCTGAGGTGGAGAATGTGGCAAGTGCAACTTGATGTGCTCAACTAGTGTAGATCAAACAACAGCTTGAAGCTCTTAGAGTACCTGGCTGAGATAATCAAACTGAAGTTGGGAATGCTGAAACCGGATTGAATGGATCCTGCCTGAAGCAATCAACTCTCTCATGACTATGCAAATGGAGCAGGTATCCTTGTTTTTTAGTTATGTATGTTTTAGCAAGTTCAGTCTCATACCTTTTGTAGGTATACACACATGGAAAAAGGGCTGAAGGAAAGGAGAGGTTAGGGTAGATCAAGGCAATCACATTCAAACTACAGAGAGGGACCTGGTCCGTTCTCGAAGGTTAGTACTCTTAACATTGCAGTTTTGATTTATGCATGAGAACTGTTGCAATTGTCACATGTCTGTCATTCAGGTATCTGACCGTTGTCCCATCTTTTGAATACTAAAATGACACTTTATTTCACACAATACACCTTTTCACTTCTTTTATATTCCATATTTCTCTCCATCTCCCCAGAAAATTCAATTTCCCTTCCAAATATTAGAGTTTTTTGAAACCCTCCTTCTCTCCTATCTCAAAAACTCTTCAAATGTTTAAACCCTTTGTTCTTACTGAAAATTTTTCTGATGAAGATGTTTTTAAGTGTGAAGAGGGACCAGGTCCACCAAGCAAAATGAAGAAGTGGAAAAGATGATGTTCAAAAAGGGAGAAGTTGATATTCTGAGAACTCAAAGTATTCTGAATAGGAGGGTGTCTGATTTAAAAATAAAAATAAAATTTGAAATGATATTTTCTTTTTGGTTCCTCAATTATTGATCTATTCATATCGGAGGCCTTGAGTAAGTTTAATCTTACCAATCTTTCTGTTATGAGAAACTCAGGACAGTGTTGGAAGCTATGACAGTTGCTGTTGCTAACAGGGATACTAAAATGGTTTGCCTAAAGGCTCAGCTTCTGAAACAGCACTACCAGAGGGACCAGGTTGAAAAAAATAATTGGTAGCCCTGAAGGTTCAACATGAAGGCTGGGCAACAAAGAATGTGAGCTTCAAATGAGGCTTCTGAAAATACCATGCTAAGGGATATGCTCTACTAATTCTATTCTTTCAATGCCTTGCCTCTAAGTCATCCCCTCTCTTCCTAAATTTCTATGTCAATCCTCATTCCTCTTTTTCTTTTGAAACTGAGTGGGCATTGTCATGGTTTTCATTCGTAATCATATTTGCAATGCTTTGATGACTGATCTTTTATTTATGGATTAAAAATGACTTGTTTCTACTGACTTGTCTCATTACTTTATGCATTTTTACTCATGCTCAGTGTTTCCCAAGTGGCCATGCATTTTCTTGAACTGCATTTCTGTCAACTTGGTTTACTGCTTTAACCCTTTTTTATGATGTCAAAAGAGGGAAAATTGTTAAGGTATGAGATCAATGCTAGCTACTTGAAGAAGACATTTGTTAAGGTATGAGATCAATGCTAGCTACTTGAAGAAGACATGGTTATGTCGATAGTGGGAATAAATGCTAGCTACTTGAAGAGGACATGGTCTTGCCGATAGGGGGAATCAATGCTAGCTACTTGAAGAGGACATGGTCATATCGATAGGGGGAAGAATTTGTTTGTCATCATAAAAAAGGGGGGAAATGCTATTTTGATGTTTTGATGATTTGATAAACTTCAGGGATGATGAAACTCCAGTTACCCGAAGAGTTCTTGTTGATAAAGGGAACTGGTGAATAAGTCTGTTATCATAAAAAAAGGGGAAAATGTTAGTTCGGAGCTGATATTATGTTTTGATGATTTAACAAACTTAGGGATCTAACAAGAAACCAAATCCTTGTTATTGGGACTGCTGACAGTGAAATGAATGAATAAACTCAGTGTGAATATTTGTGTGTCATCATCAAAAAGGGGGAAAATGTTATATTCTAGACCAATCAGAATGGACGAGGGTGTTTATCCAACGGGTAATAACTCTTTATGGTTGATATTTTCAACATGACAAACACCATATTAAATTCATTCATTCAAAGGAGGAAGTCAGCCAACAAGCCTTTCAAGAACTCATAAAGAACATTGCAAGGGACCTGGTCCCTGCAAGATTGCTTACATGAAAAAGCGACAAGACAACTGTCAGAAAAGCTGCCACCTCTGATGTGGTAGGTGCACAACTTTTCTAAACAGCAGGCTCTCAGCCAATGAGCGGTCCCAACGAGTTTGTGTTGATTTTATATAGTCTCTTCTCCAAAACACAAACTCAAGATTTGACAAACAAAAACTTGGATTTTCTCTGAAAATTCATAAGCTTGAAAAGAAGGCCATCTTCAAGGAAGAACATCGCTCATATCAACAAGGTACCAGATGGAGTACTGAAGAGTCTTTGTTGTATTTAGAGCTTTGTGTCTCATGTGCTTATATTGTAAATCTATTCCTAATCTATAAAGGAATTAGATATTCGTTATGTTCTACCAAAAGTCTAACTAAGTTAAGGTCAATTGATTTAGTGGGCAACATTGTTGCTGCTTAGTCAAAATTCTAAGTCATCTAGTGGTAGGTGATTTAATGAGCAGTGTTGTATCTGCTTAGTTGAAGTCTAAGTTATCTAGAGGTAGGTAACTTAGTGGACAGTGTGGTATCTTTTTATGTTACCACATAAAAATCTTGTGCCTGTTTTATATTGTGATATTTACTTTCTGCACTGTTATTCTGCTGAGGGACCTGGTCCCGTGGTAACTGGTGGACGCATACATTCCAACATATATACATGATCTCTTAGAACGTAGTAACATGTTAACTTGCAGTGATATTTCTACTCCCATGTGCCCGAGCAATAAACTGCACAACGGTGACAACACTCAATTCCTTGATGAAAGTCTTTATCGAAGTATTGTTGGTGGCTTACAATATCTCACTTTCACTAGACCTGATATTTCCTTCTCGGTGAATAAAGTTTGTCAATTCATGCATAGTCCGACAGAGAAACATTGGGTAGCAGTTAAGCGTATCTTGCGATATCTAAAATCCACTTCTTCTCATGGTATTTTCTTTTCAAAACAGAACTCTCAGTAAATACAAGGATATTGTGATGCCGATTGGGGAGGAAGTATAGATGATCGTAAGTCTACTACTGGTTTTGCAATTTTCTTAGGTTCGTCGCTTATTTTTTGGTGTTCTCGCAAACCACGATCTGTTTCGCGCTCTACTACTGATGCCGAATATCGCTCTCTTGCTGCTGCCACCAGTGAACTTCTATGGATTCATCTATATTTGAAAGAAATTGATCTTTCTTCTGGTTCCTTACCTTCATTGTGGTGTGATAATTTAAGTGCAACCTATCTTACAGCTAACCAGGTGTTTCACTCTCGCACCAAACATATAGAGATCGATTTTCACTTTATTCGAGATCTTGTACAGAAAAAGGAACTTCGGGTTCAATATATTTCTTCTCATGATCGGCTTGTAGATATTCTTACCAAGCCTCTCTTGAAGGATCATTTTTGTGATTTACGTGGCAAGTTGAACCTTATACCTGGTTCAACTTGATGAGGGGGAGTGATAAGTATGGTATTTAGGTATTAGTTAATATATCTACTAAGGGTTATTTATGTAATTATATATGTATAAACTCTTGTATAAATACCTAAATATATGATCAATGAAGGTCACGTTGGGTTCTACTTTACAGTATCCAGGTATTACAAGAACATGTTCCTCTGTATTATCCACCTTTATCCTTCAAAGTCCTCTGTATTTTCTTTTGTCTAGGAAATTTATGCTTGCAATTTCGATAAGTAACACTTTCAAGGATGCACCTTTAGCCAATTAAGTTGCCTTTTTAAGGAGTATTGTGTAAATCTATTAAGATTTCAGAATCGTAGAACTTAATGATTTTCACACACAATTCTATAATAATAAGCCAGTCAAGAAACATACCTGAATTATCCATAGTTTTCTTCTTGACCAATATTAGCGGAAACACTTTATTTTCTTCTGTTCTTAAACCAAGAACTAAGTTTTGTTTCTCTCTCTTTACCTTACGTTTCAGAATAGTTTGATAGAACTTACTCTTTGTTTTGGCAGAGAGAGGACCCCTTTTATAATACGGAGAATAGAACAATTATTTCTCACGTTCCATCAACGTGAGTTGTGGATAATAGGGGGTAGTTTTAATCCCACTAGGTAACTTCCCCATACAGGTTTAGGATTTAACTTATTTAATTATTAAACCAAAATAAATTAATTATGTGGGCCATAGAAACTTACATTCTCCCACTTGGCACACACAATTATTAATCTAGTGGTTTAATATGTAAGTCAATCATGTGCACAATTAATGTTAAATCCAGCATCATTTGTCATTGTTAAATAAATTAACTAATATGAGTCATGGCGATTGTACATCACTTTACTTGACATAATTCCTTTCATGTACTACCATATTAGTCTATTACCTAACATAACCTTTGAAATACATAATGGGTCCAACGATAATACTTAGAATATTTTATACAAGTCAGAACCTATCATCGTCAGTCAAAGTGTCAATTACATAAACATAATAAAGTCTATACATAAAGTCATTCATTGCTATCAATAAGACCCATCATTTCAACATGTTCAACAAATGTTTTGGGTGGTAATCCTTTCGTCAAAGGGTCAGCAATCATAAGCTTGGTGCTAATATGTTCAATTGACACTTTACATTTCTGGACTTCTTCTTTAACCGAAAATTATTTCAATTCCATATGTTTAGCACCCTTCGAATACTTGTCATTTTTAGAGAAGAAAACGGCGGCGGTATTATCACAATAAATTTTCAGTGGCCTGGTTATATTATCGACTAATCCCAGTCTGAAATAAAGTTCTGCAGCCAATTAGCCTGAACTGTGGCCTCAAAACATGCCATAAACTCAGCTTCCATAGTGAATGCAACTATAACAGACCGCTTCGCACTCTTCCATGATATTGCTCCTCCGGCTAAAAGAAACAAATATTCGAATGTGGATTTTCTTGTATCCACACAACCAACATAATCTGAATCTGAATATCCAACCACATCAAGATGATCAGATCTTCTATAAGTAAGCATATGATCTTTCGTTCCTTGTAAGTATCGCAACACCTTCTTTGCAGCGCCTTCAGTGATCCATTCCAGGATTACTTTGATATCAGCCCAAGATCCCAACAACAAAACTGATGTCTGGTCTTATACATCTCTGGGCATACATTAGGCTCTCAACTATTGATGCATAAGGAATGTTTTTCATTTATTTACGTTCCAAGTCATTCTTTGAACATTGATTGAGACTAAACTTATCTTCTTTCTGAATTGGAACAGAACTTGATGAGCATTTTTCCATTCTATATCTCTCTAATATTTTATTAATATAGGCTTTCTGAGACAACCCCAACAATCCTTGTGATCTATCCCGAAATATTTCTATCCCAATCACATAGGATGCCTCTCCCATATCTTTCATTTCAAAGTTGTTAGAGAGATATTTCTTGGTATCGTGCAACAAACCAAGATCATTAGTAGCAAGCAGGATGTCATCAACGTACAGGACTAACATAATAAACTTACTCCCACTGACCTTCAGATATATACACCGATCAACAGTGTTTTCCTTAAATCCAAAAGTAACAATAGTTTCATTAAACTTAAGATACCACTGTCGGAAAGCTTGTTTAAGTCCGTATATTGACTTCTTAAGTTTACACACCATGTGTTCTTGTCCTTTAATAGAAAACCCCTCAGGTTGATTCATGTAAACTTCTTCCTTCAAATTTTCATTTAGAAAGGCTGTTTTCACATCCATTTGATGTAGCTCTAAGTCATAGTGAGCTACTAAGGCCATTATAATTCTGAGTGAATCTTTTCTAGAAACAGGTGAAAATGTCTCTTTATAGTCAATGCCATCCTTTTGAGTGAAACCTTTGGCAACAAGACTGGCCTTGTGACGTTCGATGTTGCCAATTGAGTCACATTTAGTCTTAAAGACCCATTTACACCCAACTCTTTTGTAACCTTCGGGTAATTCAACAAGGTCCCAAACTTCATTCTTTTCCATAGATTTTAACTATCTTTCATAGCATCTATCCACTTATCAGAATTGTTACTTTCAATGGCTTGTGAAAATGAAACTGGGTCATTATCAATTTCTAAGTCAGTTTCTGACTCATGTAGATATACCAAATAATCGTCAGAAATAGCAGGTCTTCTTTGTCTTTGAGATCTTCTTGATGCTAATTCTTGTGGATCACAACAATCCTTCTATGCAGATACCCTTTTTTACTCTCACCCATTGTCGAGAAGAGAAAATGTTCAAGGTTCTATATATTCTTTCTCTATTCAATTCATTCCTATCCTTTTTGTTTTCAGTCTCGGGTTTCCACCTCCGAAGGATGGAGGGGGTATACAACGATAAAAATGTTGAATGGGTCGGATTCATCAATTATGGCTTCATCATGATTAGTGGGAGAATTAATTTGTTGTTCTTGTTGATTACTTTATTGTACAACATCTTCAGGAACAACAAATTTAAAAGAAGTGCAGGGTAGAGAAATTCGCACCCTAACTTCTTTAATTTCCACGTTACATGGTTCTTTACTCCCACTAACTTCACAATTCTCAATGAACCTAGCATTTCCAGTTTCAATTATTCTCGTACTATGATTAGGACAATAAAATCTATACCCCTTTGATTTTTCTGGATAACCAATGAAGAAACCACTGATTGTTACGTTCTTGAATCTAGTTTCTTTTCTTGTGGGTTATAAACTCTAACTTCTGCCCGGGAACCCCAAACATGTAGGTGCCTCAAACTAGGTTTCCTACCAGTCCACAATTCAAAAGGTGTCTTTGGAACTGCTTTACTAGAACTTGTTAAGCAAGTAAACGGCAGTTCTTAAAGCATACATCCACAATGAAGGAGGTAAAGATGAATTACTTAACATACTCATGACCATATCCATTAATGTACGATTACGCCTTTCCGCCACACTATTTTGTTGTGGTGTGTATTGAGCACATATGCCATGTTTTTCGAGGAATTTAGCAAATGGACCTGGGTGTTGTCCAGTTTTATTATATTTTCCATAATATTCACCACCTCTATCAAACCTGATTATTTTTACCTTTCTATCTAGTTGTCTTTCAACCTCAGTAATAAATACCTCTAAGGCATTAATCGCTTGAGATTTTTCATGCAACAAATAGACATATCCATAACGTGAAAAATCATCAATAAAGGTGATGAAATATTTTTCCTTATTGAAAGACGTGATATCAAAAGGACCACATATATCAGTGTGTATAATTTCAAAAAACTGAGAGCTTCTTATGGCTCCTTTCTTTGCCTTGTTTGTTTTCCTTTAATACGATCCACACAAATGTTAAGGTCAGTAAAATCCAAATCTGGAAGAATTTCATTCTTAACTAATCTTTCCAGCCTTTCTTTAGATATGTGACCTAAACGTTTATGCCACAAGTAAGCAGATTGTTCATTCACAAAACTTCGTTTGGTTCCAACATTATGATGCAGAGTTAAGAGTGTTTCAGCAAACAGATTATCAAGATTCAGTTTATATAAGTTATCACAAAGAGTACCAGTACCAATGAGATAATTATGCTTAGACAAACTAAAACATCCATTACCAAAATTACAAGAGTATCAGTCTTATCTAACTTAGATAAAGAAACTAAATTTCTCGAAAGAGAAGGTACATAACAAGTTTCAAGTAAATCTAAGTGACGCCCAGTATCGAGAATCAAACGATAAGTCCCGACAGCTTCAACGGGAGCCTTCAATCTATTCCCCATATACACATATCTTTCATTCTTGTTTATGGTCTGGGTTGTAAGGAATCCTTACATCATATTAGAAACATGAACAGTACAACCAGAGTCAATCCACCAAGTATTATAAGGAACTTCTGTTAAATTTGATTCGAGACATGTAAAATCACAAGGCTTACCTTTCTTCTCAAACCATGCCTTACGTTTCAGGCAATCTTTCTGAAAGTGTCCAGGTTTTCCACAGAAACGACACTTATCATTCTTATATTCCTTTCTTACGTACTTGAGATGAGGACTCATTAACATTGTGTTGCCTCTGTTTTCTCTTAACATGCTTCTTTCCTTTCTTTCTAGCTCCTTGATGACTTACAAAGTTGATGGAGTGAGTTCCTTGATTCTTGAGCCTTATTTCCTCCTGAACCAACATTCCGTGCAATTCATGCACGTTCCATTTGTCTTTCATGGTGTTGTAGTTCATTTGGAAAGGGTCGTACTCAGACGGAAATGAGTTGATGATGAATTGTAGAAGCAAATTTTGTTCCACTTTCATTCCCAAAAACTTAAGTCTTGCTGCTATGTTTGCCATTTCAATGACATGCTATGCATGGTACGTGAACTATTAAACTTCATGGTGGTCAAAGTACCCATTAGTGTCCCAGCAAGAGACTTATCAACATATTGAGAGGATTCTTCCACAAATTTCAGAAATTCTTTTGCATTCTTAGTTTTGGGAAGAGTAGACTTAATATTGCCCGCAATATTCATTCGCATGAACATTAGGCCTAATCTGTTAGACCGATCCCAGTGCTTATAATAGGACCTTTCTTCAACATTGCTAGTTTCAGTAATAGCAGTTGGCTTCTCAGTGTAAAGTGCAACATCAAGATCTAAAAATCCTAGATGGAATTTGATTTGTTCGCACTAGTCTGAGAAGTTAAGACCATTAAAGGTCGTAACAGAGGCAGAGTGCGAATGAAGAGCAAATGCTGCAAATAAAATATGCTCATTTGTTAATACTTTGAGTTATAAGTTTAAACATACTATTAGATTCAGAAAAGGTTTATGTATTCTTAAATATATACTGATGTCCTCCTTTGGGCGAAACATCAAAATGCAACTTTAGACATAATATGCTTAAATATGAATTTAAAATCAAAATAATGTATTCTTAATAATATTTATTATATTTGAACAAATAAATAAACTAAGGATACATCTAAATTTTCTCCTTAATGTTAAATGGTTATATGAACAAACAATCAACCTTTGGGTGATTCATAAATGTCTTATAACCAAAAACTTCAATTTACCCACAAGTGTTATATCGGATAATTGAATTTAAGTTAAATATTTATTTTGGAATTAAATTCATAAAGATTTGACCACTTTGGTGATTAACAAATCCCACATACATAATTCCATATAATCATGAAATTGTTTTGTTAACTATATAATGAACGTCATAAGCACTAAATCAAAATTAATATCCATCATTGAGAGACAGTAAAACAGTACACATAATTTCAAAAATAAAAAATAAAAAAATCTAAAATAATGATTTATATTAAATTTTAGTCACTGCATAATATTGGTTTAACCCTTCGGAATGTAGTACTCCCGTAATGATAAACAAAATATCATAACTATAATATGAACGGAAAATTTTAAATGTATATGACAATTTTCACTTACTGTCAGTCAAACATGCATTTAATATAACCATATATTTTTCATTATTTAATTATATCCCAAATTCACTTTATGCATTCACAATAGAATCAAATAATACAGTACATATGTGAATGGACAAAAAGTGCAATCATTTATTGATTCTAATTAAGGAATCCCATGTATTGAATGTTAATACCACTAAAAGTTTCAACTTTAATTTTACAGTTAATCAAACAACCGAATCAGCCATAGTGATTTCATCGTCAAGAAAATTAGTCGTGATGGAAAAATCATTAGTTCTTAAACTTGACTCTGATACAACATGTAAATCTATTAAGATTTCAGAATCGTAGAACTTAATGATTTTTACATACAATTCTATAACAATAAGCCAGTCAAGAAACATACCTGAATTATCCATAGTTTTCTTCTTGACCAATATTAGCGGAAGCACTTTAATTTCTTCTGTTCTTAAACCAAGAACTAAGTTTTGTTTCTCTCTCTTTACCTTACGTTTCAGAATAGTTTGATGGAACTTACTCTTTGTTTTGGCAGAGAGAGGACCCCTTTTATAATACGGAGAATAGAACAGTTATTTCTCACGTTCCATCAACGTGAGTTGTGGATAATAGGGGTAGTTTTAATCCCACTAGGTAACTTCCCCATACAGGTTTATGATTTAACTTATTTAATTATTAAACCAAAATAAATTAATTATGTGGGCCATAGAAACTTACATATTGTTGATTTTTTTGTTCTCAAGCTGCTATCATGTTAGAGAATATAGTCTATGAACATGTAGCCTAAAGTCCAAGTACTTGGGGGTTTGATGCTCTCGGAGGTAGTGATAAGGTTTGCGTACACTTTACCCTCCCCAGAGTTCAAGTAAACGTTACCATTTGACCAACAGGGTTATCTTTCTTCCTGAGAGAAGGCCCAAAATAGTCCCTCATCTTTGGATTAAGACTCAAAGTCATCCTTGAGTTTTCACATGGAGCACTAATAGTCCCTCATGTTTGCAAAATTGGTGCACTTTTGGTCCTCTCCTAAACTTTTGCCTATTTTTTAACATTAATTTTTTCCACAATTTTATGTAAGGAATGTCCAATCGTCTTTTTATATATTTAGTAGAAATAATAACTCTATGTGAAAGAAGGTGAGAAGAAGAACACCTTGTTGTGTTCAGTAGAAATATTACTACAGCTAAACTAAGAACATCTTAACATATGACGTTGCAAGAGAAGAAAAACTTGTACTATTGCATGTGAAATCGTCGTGATGAATCTCTCGACTTTACCTGCCATACGATTTTTACCAAACAAAATAAGGTGTTTTTCTTCTCACATTTTCTCACATAGAGTTATTATTTCTACTTAATATATAAAATGATGATTGAACATTCCATACATAAATTATGGATAAAATCAATGTTAAAAAATAGGCAAAATTTTGGAGGAGGACCAAAAGTGTACTAATATTGCAAACATGAGGGACTATTAATGCTCCATGTGAAAACTCAAGGATGATTTTGAATCTTACCCCAAAGATGAAGAACTATTTTGGGCCTTTTCTCCTTTCTTCCTCATAGAGTTTAGTGATTGTTGTATTCGTTCATGCAACGAATACAACGTATGTCAACTGTATTTGTTCGCACAAAGAATACAATTAAGTCAAAATACAAAACTAACGAGGTGCAAAAACCTGAGTACTAACTGCAAAAAATTACAGTAAAAAAAACAAGGATTCACCCATGTGAATACAATCAAATAAGGATACAAACAACAAAGGTATCAAATTTGGTTTATTTTACATTGCTTCATATCTGAATCTACTAGTTTCTTCAAAATTTCATTTCATACTTGGAAAAATAACACATACATGGTACAATCAAGACGAAAATACAAAAAAAATCATGGATTTAGTATGTTAATAGTTATTTTTAGTATTTCACAAATTTATTTATTTAAAATATGTTAATGGGGGTATGATAAATTTTTTATTATATCAAACAAATAAGATAATATTCCCTCCGTTTCAATTTGTTTGTTATATTTTGACTCGTTACGAGTTTAATAAAAGTAAAATAGACTTTTGAATGTCTTAAATTAAAGATATATCAAATGTATCAAAATGTTCTTTAATTGTGTGGTCTTAAACATGTCAGATGAAAAGTTAAAACTAAAGAGTTGCAAGAAAAAAAGAGGAAAAAGACATTCTTTTGAAATGTACTAAAAAATGAAAACAGGACAAACAAATTGAAACAGAGGAATTCATTTTATGTAATCAATTTCTTTCGATAATCGCCACACATCACGCGGATACTAATACTAGTTCTACACATCCAATACACTATTCCAAGTTGAGAGGATAGTTAGATATCATGCCCTAAGATCTAACATAATTGCAATTTGCAACTACTCACTTAGATTAATTTGTGATTTCACTTTTGCAAAGCTAACAAAAGGGGTCTTCACAAGCACACAAGAAACAAAAAAAATATACTATAAGAATTAGTAGAGCCACAATTAGATCATTGGATTTGGAAAGTATTTGGTTGTTTAGCTTGAGAAAGCATTTGGACTACTTCCCTCATTGTAGGCCTCTCAATGCTGTACTCTTCAACACAAAGCATTGCTACAAAAAATACTTGCATAGCTTCTACAATTGCAACATTTTTTAGCCTCTCATCCAAGATTTTCACCACCCCTTCTTTGCTCCAATTTGTCTCCGTTTTCACCCATTGTACAATGTCCATTCCTTCTTCTCCAAAATTTCCAACTGGCCTTCGTCCTGTTATAAGCTCCAACAACACCACTCCAAAGCTATACACATCACTTTTCTCATCAATTTTCAGCGTGTATGCATATTCTATACAAAAAGAAAACATGTAAAGACCATTATTAGTAGGTTGTAGATTGGTTTGAGTGCATAATAGGCCAGTCGAGAAGAAATTAAATCAACTAATGTATGAACAAACTAGTTACCTGGAGCAATGTAGCCATAAGACCCTGCAATTGCAGACATGCACTCAGAGGTACCATTATTATGAAAGTACTTGGCTAATCCAAAATCTGCAACATGAGCTTCAAGTTCAGAGTTCAACAATATATTGTTGGACTTGACATCGCGGTGGATTATCATAGGGGAGCAATCATGGTGCAAATAAGAAAGGCCCTTGGCAGCTTCTATGGCTATTTTTAGCCTAGTGTCCCATTGGAGTTGCCCGCCGTTCTTCCCATGAAGCACTTCACCTAAGCTTCCATTTAGCATGTACTCATAAACTAGCAAGTTGATTTCCTTGTTTGAACAAAACGCAAGCAGTCTCACAATGTACCTATGCCTGATCTTTCCTAATGTTTTAAGTTCAGCAGATAGCCCGTTATCATGTGAGCCTTTGCTTATTCCCAACTTCTTCACCGCGACATGATCACCATTTGGCATAGTTCCCTTAAACACTATCCCTGCTCCACCTCTCCCGATGACGTTGTTGTCTTTCAAGCACTGCAAGACGTCTTTACTTCCGAACTCAAGCTTCTGAAATGCTGTCAGCTTCCACAAATTTGAATTCTTACTCCCCTTTCTTGTCTTGATTATTGCTAAGACAACAAAAATGAGGGAGCATAATAAGAGCCCAAATGCAAATATGAACTTGTATATTGTTGGAACCTTAGTTTTGTTGTCACTTCTGTCTCCAAGTTTTGACGGTGAGTTGGATGTAATGTTGCTAGGAGTCGAGTCGGATCCAGAGAGATAAGGGTTGCCAATGAAGGAAGTTGAATTGAAATATAAATATTGGCCTGTTTCAGGTATTGATCCAGATAAGTTATTGTGGGAAAAATCTGCTGAAGTTAAGCTCTTCATCGAGCCAATCTCCTCGGGAAGGCTCTCGTTGAAGTGATTCCAGGAAATATTGATGTAATTTAAGATGTGAATTTGAGCAATTTGAACTGGGATAGGACCAGAAAGTTGATTTTGGCTCAAATCCAAGTAAGTTAAGGAAAGACAGTTACCAATCTGAGGAGGGATTGTGCCAGAGAAGTTGTTCCTACTCAGGTCCAGCTTTAAGATGCTTTTTAGTCTGCCAATATCAGAAGGGATATCTCCTGAGAAACCATTTCCAGTTAACACAAGATTCTTCAGCCCTGAATAGTTTCCAATAGCACTGGGAAGTGCACCAGACAAGCGATTGTTCGACAGGTTCAGCCCTTCAAGTTTAGAAGATGCTGAGCTTTTCTCGTTTGAGAGTTGTCCACTGATGTAGTTGTTCTGCAGTTCCACCAGTGACAACTCAGGCAAATAAAGAAACCCTGTTGGTATTGCTCCACTCAAGTAATTCTGTCCCATTCTGACTCTGGACAAGGTTTGACACTGCCCAAAATCATCAGGTAAAGGTCCAAACAGAAAATTATCAAGCAGAATCAAGATTTTCAAATTCCTCCCAAAGCATAGAGATTTTGGTATCAAGCCAGTGAGTCTATTACTAGAAAGATCAATTTCAACTAGTTTACCGTTCATCCCAAGCTTAGAAGGAATCGATCCAGTGAAATTATTCCTCCAAAGATTCAACATTTCCAACTTTGGCAGCTCCGCGATACATCCAGGAATCTCACCGTGCAAATTGTTGATAAAGAGGTTCAACAATGTGAGCTCCTTGAGTCCTGACAAGTCAACTGGGATCTCTCCTGTGAGTTCATTGACGGATATATCAAGAGATTTTAACCTTGTCAAATTCCCTAGCTGAGTAGGAAATACACCAGTAAGTTGATTTTTTTGCAAGAAAAGAGTATCCAACATATTAAGATTGCCCAATTCTGCTGGAATCGAACCCGTCAAGTTACAACTAGAAAGATCTAGATGAACCAAATTAACAAGTTTCCCCAACTCTGGCGGAATCCCCTCATCAAATTGATTATAATAACCCAACTGTAACCACCTGAGGCTCGTAACGTTGCCCAGCTCCCTTGGTATAGGACCGTGCAAGTCATTCCCAGCAAGAGACAGGAACTCAAGCTGATTAAAACTACCATAACTCGAAGGAATTTTCCCTGAAAAGTAGTTACCCCCGAAATTCAAATACTTCAGCTGCAGAAGTTGAGCAACTCCCAAGGGGAGTGGACCAGAGAAATTGTTGTTATAAGCATCCAACACTTGAAGTACATTAAACTCGCGATACTCCCAGCTCAAATTCCCACCTAACAAGTTGTTAGAAATATTCAGGACGCGAAGTCTAGTAAGCTCATGAATATCAGGTGATAAAGAGCCAGAAATGTTAAGATTGGATATATCAATGGTAGTTACTGATTTGGTATCATCACACGTGATACCGGTCCAACAACATATAGACATATAATTTGACATGTTCCAAGTGGACAGAGTACTAGGAACAGAGGATACTACAAATGCTTGTTTCAATGAAACTAGAGTTTTGGCCTGTCGTCTCAGAGACAGATTACGCGATTGAGATGGAGTAATGACGAACACGAGTAGGAAATATGCCAAAAAGAAGAGACTTGTGTTAGAAGTAGCCATTTAGATAACTAGTGATTGAAGTTCGAATACTTTGGAAAACATCAAAGGTATGCAACAAGTATTTTGATGGATTCCATTGATACTGATAAAAGATGATGATAGTAATTTTTGGCTTTGGATGCTGTTGATTTGTAGCTCTAGCTTTTACCATTTTAAAAATGTGGATTTTTTTATTTTTTTTTGCTTTGTATATTTTGATTCATCATCTTTAACTTTATGGAGATAAAGCAAAAGCAAAAGCTAATAAAGAAAAAGTTAAAGAAAAAAAGAAGTTGGCAACATAGAGATATACTACATACTGAATTCAGTTGCTTTTTTGTGTGTCCACATGAATTTGATAATTAAGATATAATGTTAATGTAGTTCCATTCTTTACTTTTTAAAGCTTGAATTTAAACCTTCAAGTTCAAGTAGAGAATCTTAGTAAATTGGACTCATAATTCAAGTGTGCTATTGACTATTATTGATATAATAATTTGTCATATTTTCCATCTCTCAAATACAAAAGCTCTATTCCTTTTTTAGTTTCTCTCTTACCCCTTAACTCAATTAAAATGACAAGTTCTTTTTACTTATTTCCATCCTTAGTATAACACAGAGTTGAGAGTACAAATATATAAAATATTAAAAAAAATAAAAATGGTACATATAGTTATATACCCAGAAAAAATTATATACAAATTAGGAATCTAATTAATCAGCTCCTATAATTTCTTCATGAAAAATTGAATTGGCGACTCTTATAATATGTAATTCTTTTTTAGAACAA
This sequence comes from Solanum paucissectum, assembly GCA_029582445.1. NCBI lineage: Eukaryota > Viridiplantae > Streptophyta > Magnoliopsida > Solanales > Solanaceae > Solanum > Solanum paucissectum. The sequence goes on from JAJONZ010005000.1 coordinate 20,464, forward strand.
ACTAAAAGTAACATAATATCACATAAAATGGAACCCATGGAGTACACTCTTTGATGACATAGCCTGATGAAAAGGCAAATTTGATCTAATAGTTAGAGATTATTTGACATTGCTGTTAGGACCTCCGAAACATTTAATTTGAAAAAAAATATATTTTTTAAAAATTAAATATTTGACAAACCCGTAAAATTGCTTTTAAATGGAAGCAGAAATAATTTTTTCTGCGGTTGGGAAAAAACTAAATATTTTTGTTTTTTTTAATTGAAAAATTAGGTGTTTGGCAAACCTGTAAAATTGCTTTTAAATGAAAGCAGAAACTGTTTTTTTTTCTATTGGGAAGAAGCAGAAAAATAGTTTTTGCTTTTTTTCTCTTAATATATAAACCAATATCTCTCTTATTAATTAATTAACATATCTTATGTGTTTGGTTAAGTTCCATTTAATAATTTTATTTTTTATTTTTATATAATAAATTTTATATTTTATTTTACGTTTATGTATAATTATTTTACGTATCATTTTGCAGAATTAGAAAAAAAAGGTAACGACAATATTTTTGTAAGATTAGAAAAAAAAAAAGAATGACAATTAAAGATTTCAACCCTTCAAAAAAATGTATAATATTGATTGAAAATTTAAATATGAACATTTTATTCTAATAAAAATAAAAGTTTAATTTAATTTTTTGTAATAGATGTTTAAACTAGTTTCTCTCTATAAATTAATCTGAATATTAAAAGTACATTAATACTTTCCCTTTATCGTAATTTGACTCTCGAAAGCACTTTTTAAAAAGATTAAACAAACACAATTTGCTTATAAAAAATACTTTTCAAATGAATTAGTCAAACATAAATTATTTTGTTTTTCAAAAACACTTTTCTGCAAAGTTATGTAAAAAAAATGTTTTTGAAATAAGTCGTTTTTAGCACCAATGTCAAACAGACTCATAATCTGAATCTATGTCGAATCACATGTTGAGTGAAACTCCTTTGGTATCAAACTAGCATGATTGCTTAGAATATAAAGCAGGTCTTATCGTCTAATTATTTTACCGCAAAAGAGATATATACTATCCTACTAGATTAGCAACTTTGAAGAGAAAATAGGGATCCGAATTTATTTTTTTAAAACTCATCGTGGACATAGGATTACTGTGACTGTTCCACATTAGTTCTTCAAGATTTGAGTGGTCATTTTAATTTGACTCGAGCAATCCTCATCTATTAAGCTGGTTTATGATGTTGAGTAAGCTAAACCCGAAGTTGATAACATGATATTTAAGGTGAATCTGTTTTAATTCTTATTTTTGATGTTAGGGTGCATTGCTCGCACTCCAAACACCCAATCCTGAGTGTGAGGGTATGTGTGTGAAGAGTCTCGCATCGACTCCTTAAGGGATGATGAACTCTTTAATATATCTTGGACAATCATCACCTTTAAATCTAATTTTTGAGGTTTAGTAAATCCCAATGTCCATAAGAAAAAAGAAAAGAAAAATGGATCATCTCATTGGTAATTGTATGCATGTAATGGTTCTCCTTTTTCTTTTTCTATAGTGGGAAATAGGGGCACATACTCTTTTTTATCTTTAACAAAAAAAATAAATTGCATGGAAATGAGCAGCAAGAGCCCACCACCCTCTCTCACTTTAGACCGTTCCAAGAAAAAGCAAAAGATACCCCTAATCAGAAGCGGAACTAGGTGCGAGTTTATGGGTTCGAACGAATTTACTAATTTTTTTTAGATATTTTATATATATATATATTAACTTGTGAACCCCTTAATTAATAACAAAATTGATTGACAAGAAAGGGTGATGAAAATACTTTTCACACTGCTTTGCAATATTTTTCTTTTTTGTTCTATAATTTTAAACTTAAACTCTTAACCCTGGCTCCACCCTTACCCCTACTGCTAAAGAAAGTTACTATTCATTCATTTTAATATGTTTATTTGATTTTGATTTAATAAAATTAAATATGTAAATATATATTTTAAAAAATAATTATATATTCTTAAATATGACGTGAAATATAAATATAAAAGTATTTTCAAAACAAAAAAAGACACACTTCTTGCAAAACAGACTAAAAAATTTGAAAGTGGAGTACTACAATATTGTTGTAACGCCGCTCTCTTACCATATCACGAGTCCCTCAGGCCCCTATTTAAATTAAAGAAAGCTACATTCATAGATAGAGTATTGGTCATATTAATTTGGTCAAACGGTGGTGGAGAATTAAAGATTTAAATTTTATTAATTAACATTAGCATTTTTTTCACATAGAAAAAAACTATTTTTGAAAATTATAAATTAAAATTTATTATTTGTTGTAATTTTAATAATTTTATACACAATTAAACATTTGTGGCACGTTTCTTTCATAAAATGGGATCACTGAAATATTTCATCATTTCATAGTCATCCTTTTTCTTTTTCACATCCCGGAGGTCCCTTAAAGGTGGATCCTCCTTACCAAAAGTCACAACATTTTGATCGGAAGTCGAAATCTTTAATTAAGAATAATATAATGTTTAATATCTTTTAAAAAAGGTAAGTATCAAAAATATATTTAAATTATTCATTCTTTTTAAGCTTCATATCGAATATAAGAAATATATTTAAATTATCATTCATAAGTGAGAAAAAGAAATACCTTAAATAATATGTAATTGTATGTAGGGGTGTTCGTGGTTCGGTTTGGATCAGTTATTGGTTAAAACTAAAATCAAACCAATCTAGTCGGTTTTTTAAATTTCTAAAGCCAAACCAAATCAAACAAAAAAAATAACAGTCGGTTTGGTTATTGACGGTTTGGTTCGGTTTGGTTCAGTTTTTCTGGTTTTTTCCAGCTTGAAAGTAACAAATTTTTTAGGACATACGTATCTTGATAGTTACAAACACCTAGTACATGAACAATCCACTGAAAAACTATTGGTGGTTCAATTAAGCAATTAAACAATACTAAAGTTATTATTACACGAACAAAGTGATTCAATTAAGAGAAGGTGTAACTATCTTATAAAAGGTATGGTAGGTAAAGATTAAAGTAATGAATTTTGATGGACTTGGACTTATGATTGTAATAGATGGGCTAAAATTTTCATGTTGAGCTTGAGAAAATGGTAAAGTTAAAGACTTCAGTTACTTAAAATTTAACAAAATATTTATATTTTATTTATGAATAATATATAAATAATTATAAAATTTATATATCTAATTTATCGGTTTGGTTTGGTTATTTTTACAGTTATTTTTTAGTTAAACCAAAACCAAACCAAATAGTATCGGTTTTTCAAAATGTAAAACCAAACCTAACCAAATCAAACCAAATATCAATTTTTTTAATCGGTTTGGTTCGAATTGAGGTTCGATTTGATTTTTTAACCATAACCATGAACAATCCTAATTAATTGTATGTATGTATTACACTCTCCTTTTTAAAAAAGAAAATTGCCACATAAATTACTACGTGAAAAACAGTTCTACCGTAACAAAAAGTGGCAACATATAACTAACATAAACAACAATCCGAACTGAAAATATAAATTGAAACACATAAATAACTTCACTCTATAAAATCAATTGAAAATATAAAAAAAATAAAAAAATTGTGTTAGCAAAAAAATAATAAATCACGTGAACGAAAATTCAAGGCTAAACTCGCCTAAGTGTGTGTACACACACATTTAGTACAGTCAATATGAGGTGTGCTTCTCAAAGAGTGATAGTTTATGAGTGTTTAGGTATGAAACTAAAAAAAGATGAAGATAATTCGGCTATGTTTTTACAATTATTAAAAAAAAAAAAAAAACCACATAGACAAAAAATTTGGTTCGAACGCGTATGTGTGTGTATACACATATTTGATCTAGTCAGTATTGATGTGTGCTTTTCAAATTAATGAGTGACAGTTTATGTGTTTCTCTCGCTCCCAATAATTTATATATGAAATTAAAAAGCATGAAATAATTTAGATAGATTTTTGTCACTTTAACTCTAAAAGAAAGTACTTATATTATTGTCTAGCTTCAATTAGCCATAATTCTAAAAAAGTTCATACGGTTAGAAACAATGATATTTGTTAGTTTCAATGTTTTTTATATTAAAAAAACTTTTTAATTTTGGGGGACACATTATATCGAGTAAAATATTCATAAAAACTATATTTTTGACACATCTCAAATTTTAAAAAATTTCCTATAATTAATATTAACAGTGATTAAGTATTTTCCATAAAATTACCAACAAAGATAAATTTGTGGTCAAGTGATTAGTCCACCTTGTTGCGCGCTGCTTTTGTAAGAGTAGTCAAAAGCATATGAAGTGGGTGGGTGGGAATCAAACTTTTGCATAACATATATATGATGAGACATAAAATATTGGATGGTCCACTTATAGAAGTAGCTATATAGTTGCATATTGTCAATCAATTCAATGTCTCTCTATGTTGTATACTTCAAACTTCATTTATTATTACATATGTCCCTTTGGGGGAGAATACCACATAAATTGTCTCCATATATAATTAATCTTCATCATAATGTTTGGTCATGGAAAGCAATCTCATGACCAATGAAGACACATATTTCTTGTTTACAAAGGAGTGAGTAGTACATAAACCATGTGTAAAGAGCCCCAGTAGTGAAGCTAAGAATTTTGCTTAAGGGTGTTCAAAACTTCAAAATATATCTCTAAAAGTTGTTTGTGACCTATATATATAGTATTTCAACGAATAATATTCGAGTGACCATAATGAGGTTAACGTAACTATGCCAGACAAACTAAAGCACTTAAAATAAAACAGAGGAAGTATAGTAAATCCATGTTTTGGGAAATAATATCAAGAATTATGTGAATGATTAAGAAGGGAGATTTATGCGGTTAAGCAAATTTATACTACTTAATTACTCATCATAGCTATAGTTTGCTATAATTACCACTCGCGACTAACATTAACCATTAATTACGTGGGTTGACTTCAAGTTTGTATAATTAGTCATGTTTGTATAATTCGACACATTTGTATAACTCGCAACTAACAATTCTTCGTTTGATTTGTATTTGTATACGATGGTTGTATTTGTATATGACGATGATTTTCTTTGATTTTTCAGTTTTGTCATCATATACATTCAATCTTTTTGTGTATAACTTTTCAAGTTTTTATAAACGTGTAGTTTTCGGATTTTGTATAATATAATTTATATAATATATTTTGTCTAATTGTTTAAAGTTCATATGTTTATGTTTGTATCAATTCGTTATTTCGAGTTTTATCATATTTGTATAATTTCAGACTTTTTATTACTCAATTATACAAAAACACACGAATTATACAAACGTACTTGCGAATTATACAAAGAGATGCGAAATATACAAATTATTTCCCTCTCTCGCTCGCCTCTTCCAATCTCGCTTGCCTCTCTCCTCCATCTCCCAATCTCACTCGCCAGAATATACAAATACATATGTATAATATACAATTATATATCTAACCAATATACATATACAATTCGTCTCTCTGCCCTCTCTCGCTCACCTCTCTCCTCTCTCTCCCAATCTCGCTCGCCACTCTCCTCCCTATAACATGTAGCTATGAATCGTAATTAACAAACTATAGCTATGAAGCGTAATTAGACTATTTTTGAGTGGCTATATGCGAAAGTTTCTCAATAAAAAATTAGGAAATGCATAATAATTCCCTATAAGCTGCATGTCAAACACATGCAACAATATTATTGTATTATGTTTGTGTTAATTTTAAATTCATGAGAAAATTACAAGCATCACCAATATCCATAAGCAATAATTAAATTAATGTAATGTCAGATTCGGTATCGAGAGGCAGGCATTATATTGCAGTACTAAATATGACTTTGAAAGAAAAAAAAGAGGATTCTGAATTCACCACCAGATTTGACACGAATCACAATGTCTTTTTTCTTTTTTAAAAGTGACTTTAATTTAATTAGTGAACGCACTTTAACAAACCCCACACCCAGTTGAGAAACCAACAAGATTCTTCTTCTCTCCAAAAGATAAGCCCATTTGTTACTTCCTCAGTTTATTTTTAGAGAAAATGGTCTGAAAAATATTTTAATTTTGATCAAAATTGCTATTATGATATTAAATTTTATGGATGATCTTTTACCTCGTACACTATTTAATAGTATATTTTAAAGGTATATTATATGTGCTCATGTGGACACGTTACTATTTATAATGATGCAATATTTATGATGTCCACGTGGACACATATATACCTTTAAAATATACTATTAAATAGTGCAGGGGTAAAAGGTCTTTTTAAAAGTTCGATAATGTTACAATAATTTTGGTCAAAGTTTGTATATATTTCAGACTTTTTTTCCTTATTTTTACTTGTTCAGTTTGAAAGATTAAGAAATAAATTCTTATTTTGTGTATGTCTTATCCTTGTTATTAAATTTTACTACTATATATTTTATAATATTTAGATGATTTATAATTAATAAAATGTGATACTAATACAGTAATATTATCTCTCTATTTATTGTTTCTTAACAAGTGGTGAAGGGAGTATATATATTTCTATTCAAAATATAGTAATTCTAATTTACCAGCTTTATCAAAAGTATATTGGAGTAAATTTATATTTTCGAAAGTTACAAGAAATAGATGCATATATATATATGAAAATCACCCACATATATATATTTAAGGGATAATGTTATGGGTTTTAAATTTACTTTTAAAATATTCTTGCTTATAATCGTTTAATTACGGATTATAATAAATCAAGTTTTATTTATAAATCAATTAATTTTACTTTATTAAATAATTAGTCTTTTATAATTTTATATTTAATATTAAATGATATAAATAAAGAATCTACCGTAATTATCTCTTACATATTTTTAGGAATTTTACCTTGATTCTTTTTCCTTTTTTACGGTTACATGTCAAATTCAGACTCCTCATGTCACCACACTTGTTCTAGTCAGTATCCCACCACCCCGACATTCAAAAATTACCAACTCCTCTATCACTTCTTCAATCATCTTCCATAGAAACTGTTTCTACATCTCACTATCACCTCTTCAATCAGAAAATCTTCATTCTACAATCAAAAGAGGGCAGATGTCAACAATCATCAATTATTCATACCAATATCATGCGGATAGAATACCAAAATAATTCCAACTTATAAATAGTAATTGTAATTTCTTAAATAAACAGTATACCAAATTCATTACATTATTATTACCAAATTACATTTCATAATAATGCCAAAAAAAAAAAACCATTCAAACCATAAAACATTATAGAATGGAGTATACACATTTCATATATTTTGTTGGCACATTTTTCATACATATATCAGGCTAACATTATTACTATTTCATTCCATAAGTCGTAATTTTTTTCATAGCATAATCATACCAATATAATACAAACACAATATTAATTTTAACAATTATTTGTCATTTATTAAGTAAACAGTATACGAAATTCATTCAAATATAATTTCAAAATCGTACAAAAAAATGGTATGTAATTTTATGTATTATTTTTTACCAGAAACCTTAAATTAAAAAAAAATTCATACTAAAATCTATTTCAATTTCAAACAAATATTATGTAATCTCAAAAAAAAAAATGTTCACACAAAAAAGTCACAAATAAATTCTATTATACACAAACAAAATCTGGAAATTTCCTTTCCAGTGTCATTGTTCTTAATTTTTTTTTTACGTTTAAGTAGTATAACAATACAAATAAAAAATGGCAAAGAACACTAACCTGAAGGATCCCATATACCACCATACTTTATTGATATTGATAAGAAGCCGTCCATTACAACAAAATGAAGATTATTGAATAAAAACAAATTGGAACTAGTTGTGAGTGACGACAAATTACAGAAAAAATTGAGAGGAGAGAGAAACGTTTGAACAAAAGAAAAAAATCTGTTTTTGAACGAATTTGAGTTAAAAAAGGAAAACAAATATTCCTTTTTTTTAATCTCCTAATTTTATGGCACATATTAATTACTACTAATATATCTGTTTTTACCTTATATTTTTTTCAAACAAATTAAATTTTTACTGTTATTTTTAAACATTTTTTTTACTAAAATGTTAGAACCTGCAATTTTTTATTGTTACAACTTGAAAGAATTATTATAATGTCATAACTTGAAATTATTAGTCTTATATATATATATATATATATATATATATATATATAT
>JAJONZ010005001.1:0-43746 GCA_029582445.1 Solanum paucissectum
GAAACAGCCATCTGCATGAGACTACGGTCTAACCAAAAACGAATAAGGCAACTTTCTTACATGCATTGCTGACGGGCTAAACTAGGAAAATACACCATGTATTTTTCTGCACCCATAGATTGCAGTTCCCAGGTGCTAGTGGGTGAGCCAGTTATATTCTCACTGGTATCTCTAATTACTTGAGGACCATATTTCTACTACCAACAACTTGGTTGCTTCTACTGAAGGTCGACGACGGAGGTCTTTGAAAGACTTTTTCAAAATATCCATTCTTCAATCGCAGCTGGGGTAGGTGATACCTAATTCATGTCATATTTTATACTTGAGCAGTGCTCTTTCATTGGACTTGATCCTCTTTTGCCCCTCACACATTCCGAAGATAGAAAACTAGCTACATTTCAATTGATTAGGTCTGAACCAGTGCCCTTCTTTGGAATATCTGAGATTCTGAAAAGTTTTGAAGGAGCTATTACTGATTCAGTTCGTCTTAGCAAACCAAAATATGAAGGCTTGTTTCAAATTCTTCAATCTTTAATTCAACTCTTCAAGGTGACTTAGTGTGACTTAGTGGTAAGGTGACTTGTCTATGATCAAAAGTGATGGCAGGTCATGCTGATCCTACCTAGAGAAAGAAAAACATTGTTTTTAACTCCGCCTGTGTTTGGATTCTTCTATTTCGCAGCCGGTCCCAAGCCCGGAAAAAGGAGGAGGGTTAATTGTCTTTCAGAAGTCAGATCCTTCATAAATATGAACCATATAAAACCTGTAATAGTTGTGGTTCTCTGTCTCACACTCTCTCTTTTGTAGGTAATAGTTGTGGTTCTCTGTCTCACAGACTCTCTCACTCTCTTTCTTGTAGGTGTGCTTGCACATACATATTCCCATTGTGTAGAGTTTTTCTCTTGTCAGCATATCCACTTCTTTTTCTTTCAAAATGTCCTTTTATCCTATAAATTCTGTTCAAAACTATAACATTTACTTGGCTTCTGCTTGTGTACAATAATGTTTGCTATAACTGCTCATGACATGTTTTTGATTGCCTTTTATATTGACTGCATATGTCATGTTAGGGTTGTTCAATTCTGGAAACATCCGAAAATTTCAACTTCAGTAGAGTTTTGAGAGTTGTGACTGCGAAGAAGCCTTTTATTCTTTTAATCATTGACAAAGTCATTTGATATAGAATATGACATGATGATTCTCTTTCAAATATCAAGTAGTCCACATAAGAAGAAGAATATCCCCCAAACATCATTATGAAAAAAGTCAACACAGCTTGTTTTCTGTTATACTGGTGAATATTTGGAGCATGCTTTTGGTGATCTTTCCTTGTGTCGATTGATCTAAGCCTCAACGATTTCCATGGTGAACTTCCATCAGAATTTTCTCATTTACGAAGATTGGGAGAGGTTGATCTTAGTTACAACTTCACTGGAGAAATTCCAATAGGACTAGCCACTCTTCCGCGTTTGAAACGGTTGAGTTTGGGATTCAATGAATCACTTAATGGCTCCAACGTGCTTTCCATATTGAACATCTCAACACTAGAATATTTGGATCTTGGAAATGCTGGTTTTAACTGGTGATATCCCTTCTGATTTATGTCATCACGTTCCCAGATTGCAAGCTCTTGGACTTGACTCCAATGTGTTAAGTGGACGGATACCAAGAACTATATCTAAATGCTCGGAACTTCAACACCTATGGTTGAAACAAAATAACTTTGAGAACTAGGTAACTTACAGCTGCTGGAAGAATTACGTCTATCAGAAAACAACTTACAAGGTATGTGTTTACTGTTTACCATTTTTCTACGGAGTTTTAACTTGGAAATTTGAGAAATTTTTCTACTTTGGTTCTGGATAGTAATGACTTCACTGGAACTGTCCCGACAACGATAATTTCTTTGAAAATTCTTCAGAGGCTTTCACTTGGTAGAAACAGAATAAGTGGTTCTTTCACTTGGGAGGACTACAAAAATTGATTCAACTATCTCTGGCCCATAACAGTATTCAAGGATCTATTCCTGAGACATTTGGGGAACTCATAGAGTTAAACGCATTGGATCTTTTGTATAACAATATGTCTGGTGTGATTCCAAAGTCATGAGAGGCACTTAAGAAGCTAGACTTCCTTAATGTCTCATTCAACAGGTTACACGGAGAAATTCCGATTGGAAGACCTTTTATTAATCTCTCTTACCAATCTTTTATGTCGAATGAAGGATTGTGTGGTAACCCTCAAAAGCATGTCCCGGCTTGTCCTTCTAATTCAAAGAATCAGTCTAAGTCCAAGAAAAGAAGACTGATATGGATTATAGTTGCCTCTTCTGTTATCTCTGTGATAGGGACTGCCTCAGCAATAGTTTTCGTGTTGATGAGGCGCCGAGGTAAAACAATCAATGCTGAAGAGGAGTGGTCACCTGAGGTAGCACCACAAAGAATTTCTTACTATGAACTTCAAAGAGCAACTCAGGGGTTTGACGTAAATAATTTGCCAAGTAGTGGAAGTTTTGGTTCTGTTTACAAAGGGACATTAGCAGATGGGATGACTGTTATCTGTCTAAGTTTTCAATGTGCAGATGGAAGGCACATTTCAAACCTTTGACAGAGAATGTGAAATCTTTCGAAATCGTCGTCACAGAAATCTCACCAAAATCATTAGCAGCTGTTGTAACTTGGATTTTAAAACATTGATACTTGAGTACATGCCAAACAAGAGCTTAAACAAGTTGCTATATTCTCGAGATTACTGTTTAACTATAATGCAGAAATTGAATATCATGTTCGACGTTGCATCTGCTCTGGAATTCCTCCTTCATGGTTACTCAGTTCTGGTTATTCACTGTGATCTTAAGCCTAGCAACGTGTTACTTGACAACGACATAATGGGACACCTTACTGACTTTGGCATTGCCAAACTTCTAAGAAAGGAAGAATCTATTACTCACTGCAATCTTTGCTACAATTGGTTACATTGCTCCAGGTGAATCCTTTATTTAACTTGAGATATGAATTGAGATGCTTCGTGCATAATTTGCTTCCTAATGAGCTGGATCAAATCATAGATGCTGACTTACTAACAGTAGATGAACAAAACTCAAGTCAAAAGCTGCAATGCGTGTGATCTATCATGGAGTTGGCGATGAATTGCACGTCTAATATATATTCTGGTTGAAAGGATGAACATGACTGATGTTGTAGCAGCATTGGCAAACATCAAACAGAAGTTCTCTTCCTGTTATTGAACAAAATAATGACATGACATTAGGTACTTCCAAGTTGTTGCTAATATTGTGCAGACTACTAATAGCTTGTGTACACTTTTCTTTTTCTTGATGTTCCATATTTGTTGTATGATTTAAACTTTTTCTCCAGTTTTGTGCATAACAATCACTAAAGCATTTTTCCTTTTCCTTGTTCTTTAACTAATCTTATACTATTTCATGTCATATTATACTTTGTTTTCTTGTGTAGTAATGAAGAGAACCATTCCATTACCTATTTTAGTTCTAAGCACCCTCCCAATTTGATCATATGTTATGGGATTATTTGAACTTCGTCGCAGTGAAATGAGATGGATAAGAATATCTCATGAGATTATTTTATTCTACCTTCTATATGATTTGTACTGAAATGGCGGGACAAAAAATATTGAAACTAAATAATATTACTAATTACCAAACATACAAGAAAATAATCTCATGAGATATCGTGAGATTATTATTCTTTATTCCACCAATCAAACGATCCCTTTTGTATCTTGCTGACCTACTGCTTTCCCAGGATTAGTACATGAAGTTAGTAGGATAGCAATCTCCACATTTTAATTTCCTAAAATGTCCTTCGTTTTATCTTTACAACACATTAAAAGTAGGCCCTTTTTGGTCATTTCATCCTGTCTCTCTCATTAGCCATAGAGTCGACTGTCGAGTGAGTCATCAAGGTATAGAGCCTTTTTGGTGTGTGAGATTTGACTTGACAGTTGACCCCTACCTATCAAGAGATGTTTATGTTAGAAAATGTGGATTAACACAAAAAATATTTACAGTCTGAAAATAAAATAGAAAAATGATAACATCAGAATTTTTACATAGAAATCCTTTTAAATAAGGGAAAAAATCACGAACCAAGCGGAGTAATTGATATCACTATAGAAAGAAATTTTATATTGTGTAATTCCGAGAGTAATACTTAAAGTGACTACTACATACTCAAAAGAAATAAACCCTCTTTTGATTGTTTTTACCTTACTAAAATATCGTTCAAATTCTATTTTTCTTCACCGATTATTTTCTCATACCCCACTGCTTTTCATTTAAAAAGAAAAATACCTCACTGCTTTCTATATTTTTCTTTCTATGTGATATATTTAACAAAATGAGCTGATGGGCTTTTTTATAAGAGAAATTTGTTTCAATTGATGTCATCACACATCATCAAAAAACAATGTTTTGCAGATTTTTTTGGTGAGATTTGGATTTTTTCTTAAAATGTAATCTTTTGCTTGTTTTGCAGTATTTGTTGACTTCAATAATGAGGTTGGATTCCACATTGTAATGTATTTAAGAGAAATATACCGATAATTTTAAAAAAGTTGCTAACTATTTAAGTCAAAATTCAATCTTTCTAAAATGAAAGGCCAAGTATACAATACCTTTTACATGAAATAAAGTATCCAAACTAACAAAGAAGTTACATTTGTCATATACTCCTATGTTACAATTTCATAACATAGTTTGATATTTTCCATAAAGATAAAGAAAAAAAAACTTTTAAAATTTATGTTATAAATTTTTGCTCGACTATTTATGTAACTATAAAGTTTTTAATTAAGGATTAAAGATAAAATTTGAAGTTAATTTTTTAAAATTTATTTTAAAATGATATTTTTTGAAAACAAACTAAAAGACTAAAAGAAAAAGTGTGCATAATAAATCGAGACAAACGCCATGAAGTTGCCATCTATCTAGTAGAAGAATATATCATTTTTCACGTGAAAAAGTTTTGTATTTAAAAAATCGACCACTTAATTAGCCTCAATCATTATAGCAGCCCCATTAATCAATACCCATAGAAGTACCCCACTTATTAATTAGCTTGTAGTACTAGTGCTTAATGCTTAAAGAAGACCAGATAGATTCTAGAAAAATTAATTAACACACAGATGATTAAGAACGTTTTTTTTTTCTTTTAATAGCTGTAGATCTTCTTCCATTTTTAGTGAAATTATTCAAACAGGCGAATTAAAAATTTTGTGTCTTAGCAGATCTTCTTTTGTTTGTTTGTTTAGTTTGTAACATTATTCAATCTAGCTAGTTTTATATATTGATACTACTACTAAATTTAGTAAAGCAAAAACGGTCGTATCCAACCGATACAGATCGCACGTGTGTATATATTTTTATCAGATACAATTTCAAAATAATAGCTATACATCATAGTTAAACAAACTATCACTATATTTAATAATTAATATAATATCATTATTTTTGAAATTTTCTCCGTTAAGCATCACTTCTTAATATAATATTGAAACTTTACTCTTGTCAAAAACAACTTAACATATATTCACTCTAGACTCACACCTATGAAATATTTTTACATCGGATAATATATGCACCTAGAATAACTAAAAGAATATGAATCTAGACACAAACATTTAAATTTTTATATTGGTAACATTGGTAATACAAAGCCAGTAATCACAAAAAAAATTGTTGGCCTGTATATACAAAACAAAATTCTCCCAGTCGTCATGATAGCCTTTTTTCAAAATAAAAATAAAAATATATAGTATCAAACAAAATCCTGTCCATTGCCCCATATGCTACCCCACAAACCACAGCACAAATAATGATGAAATTAAATATTCAACCATAAAAGCCTCTCCCTATATATTTTAATGCAACCTTCACCATAATATTCAACACCATTATAATTGAGTAATAATTTCTCAATTATATTTTTCATCTTCTTCTTGAACCTAATTCTCTCAATGGCGTGCTATGTTACAATTATACTAAGTATTGTATTTTTAGTCTTGAATTTAGTTGAAGGTGCACCAGAAGTGCCTTGCTATTTCATTTTTGGGGACTCGTTACTTGATAATGGCAACAATAATGACCTTGACACAGCGGCAAGGGCTAACTATCCACCCTATGGAGTTGATTTCTCAGATGGTCCGACTGGCCGATTCACCAATGGCCGGAATATAGCTGACTTCCTAGGTCTCTCTCTCTTTCTCACATTCTCTTTGCGACTTTTAAATTTATATTTCTTTTATTGAAGTGTGTGATCATGTTATCTGATATAAGTTTAGGTTATGAACAAAAATATGTATTTATTATCGCCTCTTTACATACGTGAGCTGCTTGATTCTTTTTTCATGATGTGCAAAATCTTTTTGATCATGGGTGGTAATGCATGGTGAGGTTGAAGATTGATCTTTGTCTATTTTCATATTATGTTAAATTAAATATGTGTAGCATTATTTTGTTATTTGTCTTGTTTAGCATATGTTTTTTTACTTAATTATTTGTGATATCCATTAACTTATGTTTTTCATTTTGTTAAATAGCCGAACACCTTGATTTTGATCACTACATACCATCTTTTGCAAGCGCAACGGGTGATGAGATCTTGGAAGGTGTGAATTATGCATCTGGTTCAGCTGGAATTCGCAACGATACGGGAAGTCATCTTGTAAGTATAGTGCAATTTTCGCAAGAACGTATATAGTTTTAGTATAATGAGTAGGTTCAACAGAACTCAATAATATTGACTCTTACATTTGTTATAAAAATACAATAGATAGATAGATAGGTTTGTACAAATAATATGTTTGGAATTCATTTAATGAATTGTGAGTTCATAAATTTCAAACTCATAAAGTTAAAATCCTGAATTCATCTCTACAATATTTCGAGAGTTGCATGATATAATTTTTTATTACTATAAATCTTGGAGAGGTAATAATAATATGATATCTATCATTATAAACCAACTAATTACTCAAGGACACTTGCTACGAGTAGACTTTTCTCCATATATATTGATTTGTCTAATCAGCAAAGTGCTTAATTACGTCAAAGTATTTTATATATGGCATTATTGGAGCTAGAAAGTCATGAATGCCAAGTATTATATGATACTTCCTCCATTCACTTTTAGTGTACATTAAAAAATGCCAAGTATTATATGATACTTCCTCCATTCATTTTTAGTGTACATTAAAAAATTTCTTCTTCGGGTTTTCCTTCTATATTAATTACTTATTTTTATATCATTTTTCAGTACATAAAATTAAATATCAATAAACTATACTCATACCAAATTGTTTCTTAAGGTAGGATCAAAGTCAAAATTCGACAAATAAAAGCAAATAGATGGAATATATAATTCTATGATAAGTTAATCATTCCTCTGTCGTGCATTTAATAAAACATGGTTCAAGATTAGACTATAATATTATAAAACTTACTTATCCTATAGTTTAATTAGATCATGACAATTGACACCCCTCCTATATATAAGTCTAGTTAAATAATTAATTAATTAGTCGTACGATTTGCTAGTATATTTTGTATCAACTACTACTATATTACAATAAAAATAAAATCTTTTGATACTGATATAATTAATTTTCAGGGTTATCGGATTTACTTGGGCAAACAATTGGAGAATCATAAAGTCACAATTTCTCATATTGCTGATTTGCTGGGGAATGCAACTTTAGCCAAAAATCACTTAAATAAATGCCTTTTCATTGTTGGAATAGGCAGCAATGACTACATCAATAATTTTCTAATGCCAGATGTATACCAATCAAGTCATTTGTACTCACCAACTCAATACGCAACAATTCTCATTCAACAGTACTCCCAACAATTAAAGGTTCACAATAAATATTTTTCTTCGTACAGAACACACTCTTAAAGTGTTATATGTTTCACTAATTTTGTTGGTACTATAGGAGTTGTATTCAGATGGAGCAAGGAAAATAGCACTTTTTGGACTACCTCAAATAGGTTGCATTCCAGATCAGTTGAACCAACACAGCACATTTTTTTGTGTGGATTCAACAAATAAGGCAGTTCAATTATTCAACAAAAACTTAAAAGCTCTTGTTGATGAACTCAATACTAATTTCTCAGATGCAAAATTCATATACATAAACATGTATAGCATCTCATCAGCGATTGGTACGTTATACGCAATTATTCTTTTCTCCTTACCCTGAGTGTTTGACTAAGCTTATAAGCTGTTCAAATCAGTTTGTAAGTCTTTTTTTGTTTGTTTTATCAACTAATTTTAATTGGCTAATCGAAACGGACTCTTTGTTTTCATTTTGCAGCTATAACTCTATTGAATAATCCATGTTGTCAAATTTCTAAGACTATGCCTGAAGGACAATGTATTCCAGGAAAATCTCCATGTCTAATTAGGGCTACACATTTTTTTTATGATAATTTCCATCCAACTGAAATTGGAAATAACATAGCTACAAGTAGAGCTTACAGAGCTCTTCTACCGTCTGATTCTTATCCAATGGATATTCGTCATTTGGTCAGGGCCAATAATTTGTACTATGATGATCAGTAACTTTCAACGTGTTACACGAATATTATTTAATGTAATAATTGTGTACGATGTATGCTTTATAATAAGAAAATCAAATCTAGTGGCTATATTTTATTGGATTTGAATAAATTGGATTATGTTTCCATGATGTTGACCGTAATTGTGAAATTATGTATTGGGCATTTAGTCTCTTTATTTTCTTTTTATTAGTCTTTAAAGAAAATTCTAGTTACATAAGGCAAGGAGTAAGAAAACAGTGAAATTTTTTGGTGATTTACGAGAATAGTCTGGAGGCGGATGTTTTTAAATTTTCAACCTTGTTTTACCTCATGATACCTCATGAGCAAGATTTTAAGTATAACAAATTTTGATTTTTGGCTTTAGAGGTTTAAGTTGGTGGTCAAAAGTTTAAGATCATTAATTTACAAAGTCGGGGTATAATTTTTAGAAAAGTTAACTCATATACCTATTTGGTGAAAAACTCTCATATAGTTCGTATGTAAACTAATTAGGAGGTAAGTTATTTATGTATTGCATGGGTAATTTCATGTTAGATAACTACTAGCTGGTTAAGACTATGTATAAACTTAATATAGTGTTTGATTTGTAATTTAAAATTCCGTATAACTAATAAGTTTGGTTACAATATAACTCCTGAGTCCTGATCACTGCATTTGAGGAATGCCTAGTTTTATTTAAAGACAGAGCTAGGCCTAGTTTTGTTTAAAGACATAGCTAAAAGTCGATGTATGGATTCAACAGAACTCATTAAATTACTTTTACTTCAAATTTTATATTTATATTTAAAAAATTACTAAATATGTATATAAATTACTAGAACTTGATATTGCTATTTTAAAATTCTAATTTCCCCTTTGAATTTGTTGGGATCCCATAAGACAATGCAAACGGCCCTCACAATGACAAGTCTCTGCTACTTTATATCCCTAATTTGATTCAACTGACCTACATAAGAAAGGTACAGTGAAATTCTCTCCGTTCGTTTTTAGTTGTCATATATTTTAAATATAATTATTCTTAAATATTTATCAATTTAAAAAATTAAAAAAGAATTAATTATTGTTTTCCAACTTTTCTCTTTATATTAATTATTCTAGAATTAAGACGCGAATACATTAAAAATTAATAAGGAATATATAATTAGTCAAATAATTACACTCATAATTAGTTTTTCTCAAGATTGTGTAAAACCTTATTATCAGTTTATCACAATTAAAAAGGAATCGAAAAAGTAACAATTAAGTTTGAACTCTCTTCTAAAAAGTAACTATGAGAAGTTCTAAAATTAATTTAGACGTGTCTTCTAATTTGCATACTTAATTGAATTGCACTTTTACTTCTCAAACTAATATCATAGTACGTTTGTGTTGAAGACCTAGTGGCCAAATTATTAATAGTCATGTCATCAAATTATATACTATATGCTATTATTAGTAACGTTTTACCTATTATTTTATTCTTAAAAAATTAATCGATAACAAAGAGGAAAACCAACCATCGATATATTGCAAATGATACATTACTTAATGGGAGGGATGTATTCGAGAGCCAAGAGGGGATAAGAATAGATTCGCAAGAAGATGGATGTATCCAAGAAGGGATAGAGATAGACCCAAGAAGTGATTTCTGTAATTTTTTTAAATTGTAATTTATTTTAGAAATTATAATATTTGTAATTGTGTATTTATTTTTAGATTGGTTATAACATTATTTTCAATCAAAGTCATTTATATGTACTGACAAATCTCCTTGGCACAAACAAACACAACTTGTCATAATACTGAGAGATAAATCACATGGCATGAAAAATAATGAACTTTTAGATTTCATAAAGTAGATGAGTATGGTTAGATATCTCAAAATAGTATATTATAGTATATACTCTCTCTGTTTCAATTTATGTGACTTACTTTTCTGTTTAGTCAGTCCCAAAAAGAATGACACATTTCTATATCAAGTAACAATTTAGCTATAAAATGTTTATTTTATCCTTAATAAAGTGATTTACAGTCACACAAATTTCTATCATTCATTTTGGACCACAAGTTTTAAAAGTCTTCCTTTCTTTCTTAAACTCTGTGCTGAGTCAAAGTACCTCATATAAAATGGGATGGAGGGAACTATTGTTGAACGGAGAGAATATTGATTAAATATTTTTTAGTTTTTGCTCTATCGATAATCAAGGAATGTATGTGAAAGCAATGAAAAATATGAAATTCTTATAATTGAAAAAACTTTTGAGATATGATGTAATTAGTGTCGCAACTATATGAAATTTGTGTACTTCAAAAAATAAAGAGCAACTTTCACATATAGCAAACATAAAAATCATATTTGTATGTTATAACTATGTTTGCATAATTGCGCTCCATAGCAAATTTTATGTTTGCTATGGAGCTTTTGATTTGTATAATTCGCTAGATACATTCAATTTTATACAAATTGTTCAGTTTTGTATAAATTCATTTATACATTGTAATTTATATAATAAGATCTGTATTTGTATAATTATAAGTGTATAGGATGAATATGTATTTGTATTTGTATATACACTTTTCTCTCGCTTTATACAAACACAAACACATTTTATACATTTCTATACCGAATGGGTAATTGTATACCGAAAATAGTTAATTATATACCGAATTAGATGGCAAAAAAATGGGATGTTTGCTGCGAATTACAAATAAAACAAACTATGACTATAACATTTAATTTGAATTCATAGTTTGCTATTTATACAATTTTCCCAAAAATAAAATGTTATAACCAAACTCGAATAATATAGATTTCATGCACGACAAATACACACACATCTCAGCCCAGGCCCACCCCAGTTGTCCAAATATCAAATAAAGGCCCACATATTAAAAAGATGATTGTGACTTCAGTTATATAGAGCTTTTCCCCCCAAAATCTTACAGGATTTATTTATTTTAGGTGATTTTATGTTGGAATAAATTTTATAAGGACCCGTTTGGCCATAGATTTACTAAGTAAAATTTAGGGGAAAATTTGGCAAATAGGATTTCTTCATATAATTTGTCATTATTTGATAAATATCTTTGGCAAATAACTCAAATTCTCAATTACTAGAAAAACTAGTATTTGGGTCAAATCTCATTATTTGGAAACTTTTAAAAATTCAAATTTTACACCAATTTTTTTTTTTTTGTTACAAAAACACACTCTATAATAGTTGTTTGCGCTTAATTACACAATTTTTTACGTGAACATCAAAACAGTGACGAAATATTCAGTGATGATATGGTTGTTGATGAAAATGACGATCAGTAGGCTTATGGTAACAAAGTCATGTGCTTCGTCTACTTCACCATGTATGGGATGATGCTTGTTGCACTCACTCCAAACTACCACATTGCTCCAAAGTCATAGACACTAGTTATTTGTTGCAACGAAGATCCAATTGGCTTGTTGTGGAAGTCATGAATCTTGTAACGTCGACATTTACTATGGTATCACTATAAAATCCCTTTGAGATCCACTCATACTGGAAACAAAAAGAATCAATATATCCAAAATGAAGAACCATCATATAATAGTATTTCTGTTTTCCCTTTTCCTAATTATGATCAGTCTTGGTAGCTTTGTTTCATGTAATGAAGAAACAAAGGTGTATATAGTGTACCTTGGAGAGCACAATGGAGACAAAACTTTGAAAGAAATAGAAGACCATCACTCTTCATTTCTTCATTCTGTCAAGGCTACTACTACTTCCAAAGAAGATGTTAGAGCATCACTTGTTCACAGCTATAAGAACGTCATCAATGGCTTCTCCGCTGTGTTAACACCACAAGAAGCCCATATCATATGATCAGGTACCAACTTCATAAACATCCTACGCATACATATGAACTTATATATATAGGTTTGAGACAGCCCATATCAGTGTAATTTTTTTAAAAACAGGAATGGAAGGGGTAATATCAGTATTTCACAGTGATCCTCATTCAATAAAGCTACATACTACAAGATCATGGGACTTTGTGAGCTTACTAGAAGGAACTTCGCTGGTAAATTCTGGAGAAGAATTGCTCAAAAATGCAAATTATGGAGAGGATATCATTGTTGGGGTTATGGACAGTGGTAAGAGCTGTTCTCTCTTTTTTGAAAATCATTTGTATATGGTTATGACTTAATTTAATTGGACATAAAGTTTAAAAAAATAAAGGGAGATTTTTTAATCTTGTGGATCAAATTAAAGATGTGTATAGTCCTTTTAAGTGGTCGCGAGTCATTAAGTACAGTGTATGAAAATAGTACTGAATAGAGGTGTATTAGGCCTCATTTGTTTTCACTATGACTAAGACGTCTAAATCTGAAATGATTAAGATCTTATTTGTAGATTTGAACACTGAATGATTAAGATTGTTTGTTTTTAAACATATGAATATATATAAAATGTCTATAGTCCTTTAAGGGGTCATCGTGGGTCGTTTAGTAGAGTGTATAAAAATATTACTGAATAGGGTGTATTAGTAATGTTGATCAGATTAATAATGCTGAAATTAGTAGTGGTGGACTTCTTTTTTTTATCTAGTATATTTGATTTGATGTATTAAAAATAATATGTATTGCTATATTTCGTTAAAAGTATTGTTTGTTTATAAAAATACCCTCCACTTTCAATAGCTTTGTGTATTTTCTTGCAATGTTTTTTTATTTCTCACTTGAACCATTTGAGGGTAATTAATTGTCATCTTAATAAATTGATCACTCACAAAACCTCAACTTTCAATTAAAAAAGATAGGCAATCTATTTTTAAAACCGAAATACGGTAAACAATAGTAACATTGAATAAACTATCTACATTTACACGTAAAAGTTGCAAGTTGTTGTTTTTATATGTATGCAATTTTGTAAATTGTTTAACATACAAATAATCAGAAAACAACATATATATATCAACAAATAATACATTCAATTAAGATCACAAACGTCATGTGATCATATATTTGCCTTTTTAATTAGTAAATATTAAATAACTCACATATTAAACAATATTTCATAAAACGATCCCTAAGTTTTTAGGTCTTAAAGCTTGCCATGTAGAATTGGGACTGGGCGTTGTTTCAAAACAATTTTTTATATTCACTCTTCATCTTTTTCTTTTTTTTAAAAGGGTGTGGCCAGAATCTTCAAGTTTCAATGATGAAGGAATGGGACCAGTTCCAAAATCATGGAATGGAATTTGCCAAGAAGGTGTCGCCTTCAACGCCTCCCATTGCAACAGGTTGACTACATCCCTAATTAGTTATCGCTCTATATACATTGACAGTATAAACTGAACACTTTTGTTTTTCCCTTTCTCAAGGAAATTAATTGGAGCTCGATACTATTTAAAAGGTTACGAGGCGCACCATGGTCCTCTTAACGAGAAAAGGGACTTTCGATCACCGAGAGATGTAGGTGGTCATGGTACTCACACATCAAGCACGGTGGATGGTAGAAAAGTCGCAAATGCATCAGCAATTGGTGGATTTGCAAAGGGTACAGCTACTGGAGGTGCCCCCAATGTTTGACTCGCCATCTATAAAGTATGTTGGATAGCTCCAGATCAGAGTTTAGCTGAGGGAAATGCATGTGTTATGGATGACTGTGAAAACTATGAGCTAATGAGCTCATCAGTTCATTGATGATTTAAACAAACGTGAATAGAAGAAAGAGAAGAAGAATCTTATTGATGATAACTGTTTTTCAACACATACAAAGTGTGCTTATATAGCTGAGAGATTCACAACAAACTAACTAACATTGCCAGCTCATATTGGAGCAACAGACTCAAAAGATTAACCAACTAATTGACAGCTAATTGATTAGTTAACTAATGGCCGTTTTAACAGTGTTAAATGACTAGTGAACAGTATTAACTAACTAACTCTAACTAACATTTGAACACCCCCCCTCAAGCTCAAGGGTGCATGACATTAAGCACACCAAGCTTGTTGAGAAGATACAAATGTTGTGCTTGAGTCAAGCCTTTTGTCAACAGGTCTGCAAGTTGATGCTGAGTAGGAACATGCACAGTTTCAACCACCCCTTCTTTGATCTTGTCTCTTATGAAGTGACAGTCAATTTCAATATGTTTGGTCCTCTCATGGAAGACTGGATTAGCTGCTAACTGAATGGCTGATTTACTGTCACTAAGAAAGTAACAAGCATCTGAATAGGCACTCCTAACTCAGTAAATAATCTCAATAACCATGTGATTTCAGACACAGCTGAAGCCATGCTTCTGTATTCAGCTTCAGCTGAGCTCCTAGAGACAGTGTGTTGTTTCTTAGACTTCCAAGACACCAAGGATTCACCAATCTTTACCACATAACCTGTGATAGACCTTCTAGTATTTGGACAACTAGCCCAGTCAGAATCACACAAACAAGTTAACATAGTGGCAGATTTAGCTTGCAGCCAAACACCTTGTCCTAC
This sequence comes from Solanum paucissectum, assembly GCA_029582445.1. NCBI lineage: Eukaryota > Viridiplantae > Streptophyta > Magnoliopsida > Solanales > Solanaceae > Solanum > Solanum paucissectum. The sequence continues at coordinate 15,055 of JAJONZ010005001.1, forward strand.
TGTGCCTTTCAAGTATCTAACCACCCTTGTAGCTGCCTCCCAATGTGACCTTTTAAGGGACTGCATAAACTGGCTAAGAGTCTGTACTGCATAGCTAATGTCAGATCTTGTGATATTGGCATATAAAAGCTTTCCAACTAATCTCTGATAAGATGTAATGTCATGAAGGACTTCATCCCCCATAACCCCATTCACTAAATCATATTCTACTGAAGTGAGTCTTAAATTTGATTCAAGAGGAGTGGGGGCAGGTTTAGCACCTGTTAACCCTGTATCTGCAATGAGTTCTAAAATATACTTCCTTTGATTCAAAATAACCCCTTTGGAGGACCTTAATACTTCAATTCCCAAGAAGTACTTGAGTTCACCTAAATCTTTTAACTTGAACTGCTGGTGTAAATTTTATTTGGCCTCTGTGATTAGTTGTGAATTGTTGCCTGTGATTAATAGATCATCAACATAGACTAGAATGATGACCAGTCCTTCACCTTTCCTTAGAGTAAAAAGAGAGTAATCATGTGCACTCTGAGTGAAACCAGTAGACATCAAGGCATTTGTAAGCTTCAAGTTCCATTGTCTAGATGCTTGTTTAAGCCCATATAAGGACTTAAGTAACTTGCATACTTTTGTCTCTCCTGGTTTTCTGAAACCCTCAGGCATCTCCATATAAACCTCTTCATCTAGATCACCTTGAAGGAATGCATTGTATACATCCATCTGGTATAGGTTCCAACCTTTTGACACAGCTAAAGCAATCACACATCTGATTGTTACCATTTTGGCAACTGGTGAAAAAGTGTCGTGAAAATCTAGTCCCTCTTGCTGACTATAACCTTTTGCTACTAGCCTGGCCTTGAACCTTTTCACCTCACCATTTGCTTTATATTTAACCTTATATACCCATTTTGATCCCACTGTATGCATCCCTGGTGGTAAATCAACTACCATCCAAGTTTTGTTATCTTCAAGAGCTTGTATCTCTTGTGTCATAACATGTATCCACCTATCATCCTTTACGGCTTGTCTGAAATGTTTGGGCTCTACATGATCAGATACCTTGCACATATAACCTCTATAAGCTGGTGTTAAATTGTCATAACATAGAGAATTAATCAAAGGATGTCTAGTGCTACTTTGCTTCTTACTATCAGTAGTGTAGTCTTTCATCCAAGTAGATTCTCTAGTGCTTCTTGTGGTTCTTCTAGTAGGAGGATCTGCAGATGTCACAATGGGAAGAGGAGGATGTGCAGTCTTATCAGATGCAGTTTGTAAAGAAGGATTATCAGTTGGAGTACTCCCATTATTTGGACCAATAGTGTCTGCAATATGAGAATCTTCAGTAGGAGCATTATGAATAATCTTATCATCTGAATCACAATAAACATCCAACTCTAAAGGGGAGTCAAAAACAGTGACTGCAGGTTGTGACTGAGGCATCATTTTTGCAAATGGAAAAACATTCTCCTGAAAAATTACATCCATGTGTACAGAGATCTTGTTGTGCTTAATATCCAACAGTATATAATCCTTTTGAAGTTCTGAATATCCTATGAAAATGGCAGGAAAAGACCTCTCTGCAAACTTGTCTCCTTTTGGTAACACTAAAGCATAACAAAGGCATCCCAATGTCTTTAAATGTGAGAGAGAAGGTTGTCTTGCATGAAGCATTTCATAAGGACTTTTGTTCTCAATGACAGATGATGGTAGCCTATTCATCAAGTAGACAACAACCTTAATACAGTATCCCCAAAACCTGATGGGCAATTGTGATTGAAATCTAATAGCTCTTGCCATGTTCAAAATGTGTCTGTGTTTCCTCTCTACTACACCATTATGTTGAGGTGTATGAGAACAACTATTTTGGTGAAAAATACCTAGTTCTTGAAACAACTTTGTGCACTGAGAGTTAAAAAATTCAGTGCCATTATCAGATCTCACAACCTTGACATGAGAATCAAATTCAGTCTTGACCATTAACAAGAAACTTTTGATGGCAACAACAGTTTCAGATTTTAATTGCAACAAGTAAGTCCATACAAACCTACTGTAGTCATCTACAATTGTTAGAAAATAATGTAGGGACCTTATAGGGACCCCAAACATCCATGTGAACAACATCAAAACTTGCAGATGATCTAGAGCTACTAATAGGAAAAACAAGTCTAGTTTGCTTGGCTAATGGACAAATTGAACATCTAGAAAGTACTTCACTGTCTTTATTATTGTGAACTAGTTTTAGAACCTTCAGGACTTGAACAGAGGGATGTCCAAGCCTCTTATGCCACAGGTCAACATCCTCTAAGATTTCTCCTGCAGTAATCACTTTTCCTTGACAAGAAGTTTCTTGCTTGTATTGTGCTGGAACTTTACCCCTAAACATGTATAAACCTCCATGTTCTTTACCAATCCCCTTCACCTTGCCATTGAAGAGGTCCTGGAAGACACAAAAATCAGGATAGAATGATACAATGCAAGACAATTCCCTTGTGATTTTTGAAACTAACAATAGGCTGAATTTAAAGTCTGGCACATGTAAGACATTCTTCACAGTCCTGTTATCAAATACAGATGCCTCACCAATGTGACTAATATCTACATTGTCCCCTGTAGGTAAGTGTACCTGGTTCTTGTGTGATTTAGCTAACACCTGACTCTTTGTTATTGAGTGATTATCTTCTATAATATGATGAGTTGCACCAGAATCTATGATCCAATCCTGAGTAGAATTATTTGACATCAAACAAGTAGTTATACCTGCCATGTTGACCTGCTTAGGATCCTGTTCTTCTTTGTTTAACATGTTCATGATCTGTTTGTATTCATGATCTGTGAATGCATGACCTTTTGCCATGAAGGCCCTGCTTTCATCTTGGCTAGTGGAAGAACCTTGATAGTAATCATAGTGATTATGAGATGCATTATTTGTTGAGTGTTGTCCACCATAGTCACCAGAGTTTCCTGCATTTCTCAAATTCATATTGTTAGTAGAGGACTGTCTACCATAACCACCACCACTGGTAGAGTTTGATGCATTTCGTGTGTTGTCATAGCCTGATCCTGAGGAATTTCCATAGCCTGATCCTGAGGAATTACCATAGCCTAATCTTGATTTCCTCATTTGCTTCCAATCTTCTGGATAACCAATCAGCTTGTAACAGTTTTCCTTAGTGTGACCAGTGTAATGACAAAATTCACATTTCTTCCCTTTATGATATTCTCTTCCTTGATTTTTTTTACATTCAGTGCTATTGATTCTGACTTGTCTACAACATTAACAACAACTGATAAGTGTTGAATCTCATCTTCAATGACCATAGCATAGGCCTAATTAATGGAAGGTGTAACTCCTTTCAACATGATCTGTCTGCGAGCTTGATCATATGAGTCATTCAAACCACTTAGAAATTGAATTAATCTTTGTTGCTGCAGTTGATCAGCATAATCCTTCGATTGAGGACATGTACAGCTAGGACTTGGTATCACAACATCATATTCACTCCATAATGTTTTCAGTTTAGTGAAGTAGTGTGATACAGAGTCTGTACCTTGTGTGAGAGTAGTGATTTCCCTATGTAATTGATAGATTCTCATTCTATTCACTTTGTTAAATCTCTCCTTCAAATTTGCCCAGACTGAAAAAGCAGTGGTTGCATACACGATTCCACTTAACAAATTTTCACTAACAGTGTTCATCAGCCACGATAATAAAATCGCATTACATGTCTCCCATTGTTCATGAAGCTCCTCCTTGTACAATTCTCTGGTATAAACTCCAGTCACAAAGCCAAATTTTATTTTCCCCAATAGTGCAATCCTCATCGACCTGCTCCAGATCCCATAGTTCTCATATCCAATCAATTTTATGGGAATTAACACAGCTCCTGAAGCGTCTGATGGTCCGATGTACGGAGGATCATTTTGATCAATCTTTGGAATCGCCATTGATGAATGCTCAAAAAAAATGTTGAAGAATGAAACTCTGCTTTCGTCTAACAATCACTGCTTATACACAATCACCATCGATTGGTCAGTGCTCTGATACCATGTGAAAACTATGAGCTAATGAGCTCATCAATTCATTGATGATTTAAACAAACGTGAATAGAAGGAAGAGAAGAAGAATCTTATTGATGATAACTGTTTTTTAACACATACAAAGTGTGCTTATATAGCTGAGAGATTCACAACAAACTAACTAACATTGCCAGCTCATATTGGAGCAACAGACTCAAAAGATTAACCAACTAATTGACAGCTAATTGATTAGTTAACTAATGACAGTTTTAACAGTGTTAAATGACTAGTGAACATTATTAACTAACTAACTCTAACTAACATTTGAACAATGACATTCTTGCTGCTTTTGATGATGCCATAGTGGATGGGGTTCATGTACTTAGTATTTCTCTAGGGTCTCAATCTGAAACAAAATATTACAGAGAGGATCCTATTGCAATTTGATCTTTGCATGCTGTGAAGATAAATATTGTAGTATCTTGTAGTGCTATAAATGATGGTCCAATACCTTCAACTGTTGCAAATGTAGCGCCATAGATTATCACAGTTGGTGCTACTACCATCGATCGAGTCTTTTCATCTCCAATTATGCTCGGAAATGGAATGATCGTTGAGGTAACGATAGATTTAGATTCACTTGTGTTTAATTTAGTGTAAAATATAACTTCAGTTGATCTAATTTGAAAATTAAGGCAAATTACAATATGTTAGAGAAAGCATATATATAAGAATTGCTAACCTTTTTAATACAAATATTTAGGGACAAACAATAACTCCAATAAAGAGGAGGAGGTTCCATCCCTTGGTTAATGCAAAAGATGTACAAATTTCAGGAACTACGACAAGTAATACAACAAGGTAAATTCCATTCTATTTTGTTTAATTTATTTCTTAATTAGTAAGTACTTCATCTCTTTCATTTTATGGATCTTAGTAATTTGATGTAGCATAGAGTTTAAAAAAATAAAAAATATTTCATCATTGTTTCTTGCGGTATACATCTCGCCTCATACCCCTACCTTTTAAAACACTTATAGCATGTGATTTCTTTTAAACAAATCAAAGAAGAAAAATAAGTCACATAAATTGAACCAAAGCGAGTTAAAAGAAACTGAAACTAATTAATATTTCATTGTTGTTTCTTGCGTATCTAGAACATGTCTTCCTGGTACACTATCAAGAAAAATTCTGAGAGGAAAAGTTGTCCTCTACATAAATAGTGATATACAGGCATCAATGGAAGTGAAAAGAGCTGGAGGTGTTGCGGCTATTTTAGGAAATCCATTTAACGAGATACGAGTCATCCCTTTTCTGAATCCCGCAATAGTTACTTTTTTAGATGGCCTAAAAACAATTGAGGCATATATACGGACCAAAAAATATCCAACGGCAACACTTCTTCCGGGAAATACAATGATCAGCACCAAGCCAACACTTGTCATGGCACTTTTCAGCTCCAAAGGTGTAGGATTTACAAGAAACAGTAAGAGAATGTTTGGGAATTTTCTGTGTATTCATTTCTTCCTCTAAACATATATATATACAGCTACAAATAAAACCAAAGAACATTCTATTTCTAACAGACTATACAGGTGTCCTGCTCCTATTTGCTAACTCTATAACAAACTTTTATTCTTTACAATATCTGAGAAAGAGTAAAATAGGTAATCTAAGTAGTATAATTCTAGGTATATACATGGGCTGAGAAGATACATTGACTTCATTTCTTTGGGCGTATATTTTCTTCTGTTGTCAAGGAGTGTTGAGGCCCAATTTTTTTGGTACTGCTCGTATGATTTGAAACACTTCGATGATTCCTAGGGTTGTCTTTACCTTCGTCTTCATTTCTACATTTGTCTGTTTCTATTGAAGGTATCTTTGAAATCTCAACATCCCCTCTCAAGTTGGAAGGGAACAAGGTGAGCCCCAACTTGTGCATATTGTGAAGATGGGAAGGTCTGGCGAGGGGCTTAGTGAATATGTCAGCTAACTGGTCTCTGGAAGGAACGAAAGATAAATAAATCAGATCGGCGAGGTACTGCTGACGAACAAAGTGGCAGTCAAGCTCGACGTGTTTTGTCCTCTCATGAAACACAGGGTTACGAGCGATATGGATGGCAACTTGGCTATCTGAGTGAATAGGCACTGGCAAAGGAGGAGGAATCGATAGATCAATAAGTTAACGGGTAAGCCAAGTCAATTCTGCAACTAACCTTCTCATTGAACGATATTCTGCCTCTACAGATGATAAAGATACTGAACTTTGTTTTTTTTTTATTTCCAGGAGATAGGAGATCCACCCAAATTGATGAAGAATCCACAAACTCACCGGCGAGAGTCACGACAAAATGCCCAGTCAGCATCACAGAAAGTGGCCAAGGATAAACAAGGTGAAGCAGTAAAGAAAAGGCCATAGCTTGGAAACTTCTTCAGGTAACGAATCACTTGTAAACCAGCATTGTAGTGATTAGTTGTAGGACTATGCATAAACTGACTGAGTGTTAAGACAACAAAGGATAGGTCAGGTTTAGTGTGAGTTAAGTAATTGATCTTGCTAATGAGATGTCAAAAAATTATGGGATCTGATAGGGGTGTTCCTAAATCTACAGAGAGCTTTATGGAAGGATCCAGGGGAGAAAAGACTGCAGAGATATGAGAAACATCAAACTCTTCCAAAAGCTCGAAGGTATACTTCCTCTGACTGATGATCATGTCTTGTTCCTCCCTTAGCACTTCCATACCCAAAAACTAATGTAGAAGCCCTAAATCTTTGATTTTGAACTCTTTATGCAAAAAATCATTTAAGATTTGGATTTCATCAGTGGCATTTCCTGTGATTAAAATGTCATCAACAATTGAAATAAATTCACGGGATTGCTTAAAAAATAGTGAATAATCATTTAGGGAAGCCACATATCCTTTGAAACTCAAAGCTCCTGCTAACCTTGCATACCATTGTCTGGAGGCTTGCGTAAGCCCATAAAGTGATTTTCTCAACTTACATACCAAATTAGGTTGAGGAGGATCTAAACCATTAGGAAATTTCATGTATACTTCTTCTTGCAAATCTCCTTGCAAGAAAGTATTGTTGACATCAAATAGATAGACATCCCAAACTTTCTTTGTGGCAATGGCAAGTAGGCACCTAATTGTTGTCATTTTTACCACCGGAGAAAAAGTTTCATTATAATCAATCCCCTCTTTCTGTATGTCCCCTCTTACAACCAACCTGACCTTTAATCTTTCAATTGTCTCATTTGCATGTTGCTTAACTTTGTAAACCCATTTACAAGGTAAATCTTTTCTACCCTTGGGCAGAACTACAACATCCCAAGTATGATTGGATTGCAAAGCATCAATTTCATCTTGCATGGCCTTTTTTCAACCTGCATGTCTACAAGCTTCATGAAAATTGTTAGGTTCTGAAATGGTGAAAGTGGATTGTAGGATAATTTAACTGTATTTTGAGATATTGGCAAAGGAAAAACTAGAAGGACTACTAGAAGGAGCAAAACATGAATCTGTAACATTGCTAAGATAAATGGTGTTACATATATAATCCTGGAGATGTGATGGCAAAGTCCCAATATTAATTATGCTAGACCTTCTAACAGGAACTGAGGATTGTGATACAATAGGTTCAGAAGGAAGAGCTGACTGTTCTGATTGAATGGCTAAACCAGGTGAATGAATAGGAATGCTTGATGAGGGATTAAAATGAGGACTGTCAGTAGAGTCAGAGTCCACAGGTTTTGAATAATCCTGTGATGGAATAGAAGAGTAGTCAATAGGGTCATGAGTGAGAAAAATAGAATTATCTGGGAAAGAATGTGAAAAGGGAAAATGATTTTCAACAAAATGAACATCTCTAGAAACAAAGACTTTCTTAGACTCCAAATCAAGCAATTTGTACCCCTTTTGGTTGCTAGGCTAACCTAGAAATACAAATTTGTGAGCTCTTGGATCAAACTTATTTCTTTCATGAACTAGAGTACTTGCATAACACAAACAACCAAAGCATCTGAGAAATTGATAAGAGGGTGGTTTGCCAAACAGAACTTCATAAGGTGTTTTTCCCCGAATAACTTTAGATGGTAACCTATTTATCAAGAAAGTAGTTATCAAAATGCATTCACCCCAGTAGAGTAGAGGTACCTTTGAATGAAACAGTAAGGCCCTAGCAATTTTTAGTAGATGTCTGTGTTTTCTTTCAGCTACCCCATTCTATTGTGGGGTAGCCACACATGAGGTCTGATGAATAATTCTTTATGAACTCAAAAACTTTGAGGCTGCTTCACTTTTTCCTAACTCCATGGCATTATCAGATCTAATCATCTTTACTTTGGTATTAAATTGTCTTTCAACCATGCATAAAAAACTCTGGATCACAGAGAAGGCATTGCATTTAGTACTTAACAGGTAAGTCCATGTAGCTCTGCTGTAATTGTTTTATTAGGAAAATATAATTAAAAGAAAAATGACTAAGTTTTCGAAAGATCGATTAAACTTATGGTTTAAGAGAAAATCGAATTTCCAAAAGAACAGAGTCGCCACTTAATTTTTTAGTAAAAATCAAGAAAAAAACTATAAGGTTTTCAAAAGATTTAAACAGATAAAATCAATTGAAAATAAAGGGGTTCGAAGTTCAATGTACATTCCGAGAAGGTGTTAAGCCCTCGGAATGCCCGCTAACTTGCGGTTGACCGGCGATTTGACTAAAAATAATTTTAAGTTATTTAAAAATTTAACTAAGTAAAAAAAAACAAGCTCATAACGATTTTGACTAATTTTAAAATTTTAACTAAGTAAAAGAATTCATTAAAACTTTGACTAATTTTGAAACTTTAACTTAGTAAAAGAACTAATTTATTTCAACTTATTTATTTATTACTACTATTATTTTTATCATTTTTTATTTAAACTAAAGGGGAATAAACTAAAGGGGAATAGTTCATGAAATGTCAACAAGACTAATATAAAAATAAAAACTAAGTAGTAAAAATGCATATACTTTAATTCGAAAATAAAATGAAATGACCATTCTTGGGGAATTAAATTAAATTAAACCATAAGATAATCACAACGTTAGTCAAATACAATAAAATACATAAAGAGGAGAAGGGAAAGAAATATTGAATTTGGGCCTTTTGCCCAAATTCCTCAAATCTGCAAAAAAAGAAAGAGAAATAGTAAGTCATTGGGCTTTTGGCCCTTTGTCCCTCTTCATTGATCATGATATACACCAAGTGTATACCTGATGTATATACCATGTATATAATTGGTTCTCGAACTCCCGGACCCATATTTTATTTTAACTCTGTATTTCTGCACTTTCCATCTGTATTTTCACGTTTTTGACCTGTATATCGTATTTTCTGACTGTATATCGATGTATACAAGCTGTATTTCAGTTTGTTTTCAGCTTCCCGGAACCTCAAAACCCGATTTCCAGCCCTTGTTTGTTGTTATCGACCTGTACGCCTGCCTCTCTATTGGCAATGAGGCTGACTCGAGAGAGAAACAAGTGGATTTGGGCCTTTACGGCCCATCCAAAATATGGAGGAAGAAGATAGGGGTCCAATGGGACTCGAATAGTAGCACATGCAACAAAACGAAATAAACAAATTAGCAGGGGGGCTCTACTTTCTCAAAAATTAACAAAAAGATGCGCTCTAGACTATCAAGTGGCATAGCTAAATAGCATTAAAAGCAAAGACCGCGTGCTCCAATAGACAACTATTCTTAAATAATGGAGAACCCAATGTATGAGCAAGAAAACAACACTTAAATCTTCCATGCCACTCATTTAAATTAATATAAGAACTCATGTCAACTTAACACAAAAAATATAAAATAAAACTTAATCACCAAGTATAGATTGATCACAAAATCATAAATATCTAATGACAAAGAGGCATATCACAAAGTTTATAAAAAGAAAAAAAAGAAAAAAAAAGAAAGAACGGGACTTCATTTTCTCAAAACAAGGACCACACTTTTCAGTGGCATTGTTGCCCAAATTTAATAAAAAAAACATTACAGACAAAGTATATACTACATATGCACCTACTTAAAGGAAAACTCAACTTTGACAAGACCAAGCTTCAAAGAGATTAAAAGAGATGGAGAAAATGAAAAAGCCAATATGCCGGGATGATCACAAAAAGAGAGACAACCAACGAATTTGGAAAAAATAGAACGAGAAATAGAGTAAGTTAAAATCTGGATAGTAATATGATTTCACACCTTATGAGCTCAACCTACAAATGGTATGCACTTTCAACTGAAAACTTAAGCATATAGAAACACAAATTCGATTCAAACAAGACATGATAAGCAGTAGAATGATCAGAGGATTTGTAGACAAAGAAAATGAAATGCTACATCAGCAAGCTATAGACGAAACAATATACAAGTTCCACATTAATTCGCTAAGATTCTGCCCCCTATTCACTGTCACAATTCGAAGGAAATCAAAACTAAAGTAAATTACACTAACAGGAAGAGTTGAATGCACTCAAAACAGAACTTACAGCAAGCGTTAAGCATACAACACATAGGAATCTCGTCTCGAAGACGGAAAAGAGACGAAGGATCATAAAAGAAAGAGCATTTTACCTTTTCGAGGGCAACGAGCTGAGACTAGACGAGCAGGAGACGACTTCACCACCACTACACAAGCTTTGACGGAAAGTTTGAATGAAGACTTTGAAACTTAAAGTTTTGATTATCTAAATCGATTTCTTTGTAAACCTATCACTCTTTGTGTATTTTCTGCCTCTTCAACGTCTATTTTTTCCAACTCTTATTTTTTTAAAACACCAAATTTTCTAACTCCAAAAAAATCCCCCCCACCACACAATGACTAAGAAGGGTATTTATAGACAAGGATTAGGGTTCGGAAAAAATGGGGGGGAAAGGACCAAAAATTGGATAAAGAGGGTCCATTTCAAAATTCAAACAACCCAAATACTCTTTCACCAAATTGGGACGACACCTTTTCTCCAAAAATTTGTCCCATTCCGAAAGAAGAAAGGGCAAATACGCATGCCTGGCCCTCTGCACTGTTAGTACGAATTGAAAGGGACATTGGAGGAAGAAGACAACGAAGTTGCTGTCTTCTGCCTGGCTTGCGTGTTCACGCCGTGAAGAATTGTTGTGAAGATGGCGTTGAAAGCTGCTGGATGTTTCTGGGTTTCTTTTGGAAAGGAAAGGAAGGTGGGCCGGGTTTTGGGTCATATAGGAGTGGGCTGCTGGAGTTGGGAATTGTACTAATGGTGGGCTGCTGAATTGGAATTGTAATTAAGGAAAATTGGGTTAGTTACGGGAGTGGAAAAAGGGTCCAATATTTGGTCTTTTAAATGGGTTGAGGAAATGTTGGATTTTGACCAAAATTGTAGCAAAATTAGTTAACAATTTGGCCGACAATTTAAAGAAGTAACCTAAAGAATTAATTTAGAAGAATCGGCTAGAATTTCTATCAGACAAATTAACATAATTAATTTACGAGCTCTTTAATCTTAACGAAATAAAATAATTAACTTAACTATAAACTAATCGATTTACATATAAACTTATCAATCCAAAATTTAAACATAATTCAAACTAGAACTAAATTAATAAAATATTTATTTTACCAAAGTAAAATCTTTAATATGATTTTCAAACATTTATAAAATATACTAATTATGTATATAATTATATGAAATACGCTTATTATTCGAGATACTATAAAAACCGACTGAAATTACTTAAAATAACCTTGAAACTATTTGAATTTTGTAAAGCTAATTGTTCTAAATCATTTTTTTTAAAATTAAGAAGCTTGGAAATTAATTGTTATCGGAGACGGTCAAAATTAGGTGTCTACAGTAATCATTCACTATAGTAAAAAATACCTTAATTGTTATATGTAGACACCTTGTATGGTCCCCAGGTGTCAATATGAATAAGTTCAAAACAACTCTTGGTAGTGATTTTGCTAGTAGAGAAAGGTAATCTAGACTGTCTAGCTTTAGGGCAAACATCACAATAACAATCAAAATGTTGAGGAACAGATAAGAAACTGATATTCTTCATTGATGCATAGGGTAAATGCCCTAATCTTACATGCCATAACCTTACATTAGAAGAAACATTTGAACAAACTGGAAAAGAAACTGAAACTGAATCAGGAAAACAAACAGAACTACTGATTCTACTACAGATTTTAGACTCTAAAGGAGTATTTTGACTTCCACTAGGCTTCTTAGGAAAGGGCTGCAACAAATAGAGACCTTCTCTTGCTTCACCAAAAGCTTGATGCCTCTTCATTGAATGGCCCTGCAACATACAGTTGTTAGAATTGAAAAGAACTGTATAATTGAATTGACTACTGAATTTATGAACAGATAAGAGATTATATTTGAAACTTGGCACATACAAGACATTGTGTATTATCAAGTCAGAGAATATTTGAACACTCATTATGTGAGTAACAGTGATGAAATGAGAATTATGAAGATTTATGTTGATTGGAATTCTAAGAGTAGATAGAGAGATAAATGACTCAAAATTGAAACACATGCTCAGAAGTCCCTGAATCTATGATCCAAGTTCCAAAATTAAAAACAGAAAAACAAGTCCCAAAATACTTCAAAATAGTACCAGCCACTGCATTGGCATTGATCTCAGCTCCTGCATTTTTTGTTGCTGATTCTAGCAGTTTCATCTGCTTCATTACTTGAATGAATTGTCCAAATTGTTCCTTGATCATGTGTTGATTGACTTGATCCATGTAGTAGTTTGGATCTTTTTTCTCCATGATGGCTCAATTTCCTCTTACTGGTGTTGAGTAGGTCTTGTCATTTGTGAAATTGAAATCCTCAGGGAAAACTATTAATCTGTAGCAATCATTTATGACATGACATGTTTTATAACAATGAGCACAAGAAACATTAGGGTTGTATTTCTTCTTTTCTTTGAACCTTGGATTCTGTCTTGGATATCTAGGAGCCTGATGGTAGTTGTTGATCCTAGGATAACCCATGTTTGGCTTAGTTCCAAATCCTGATCCTGATGTACCTGGGCTAAATTTCTGAAACTGCTTACCATTTTGTTTTGATTTAGATTGTTATTAACCATGAAAGATGAAGAGTCAGTAGAAATGATAGAACTCATGTATGTTTCCTTTTGGTTTTCATCCACTAAGATCAAGGAATAAGCAACATTTATGTTAGGTAGTGGATTCATCATAAGAATACTACCCCTAGCTTGAGCATATGTGTCATTAAGACCCATAAGAAACTGTATGAGCATCTCATCCTCCACAAATTTCTCCAATTTCTATTTTCCCTCACAGATGCACACACAAGTACACTTATCTTGTAAATCTAGAGAACCTAATTCATCCCAAAGCTTCTTGAGTTTAGTAAAATATCCTGCAATATTGTTAGTTCCTTGTACCAATCTGTTAAGTTCCTTTTTTCAGGTGGAAAAGTTTAGTACCATTTGATTGACCAAATCTGTGCTCTAGACTCATCCAGAGTTCTTTGGCAGTTCTAGAGTATATAACACTATCTGCTATTTCTTTTGACAGGGAATTAAGAAGCCAAGATGTTACCATGTCATTACACTTGCTTTAAGGCTGCAGATCTGGTGATATTGGGGCTGGTGAAGGATGTGCTCCAGTGATGAAGCCCAATTTGTTCTTTGCAGAGAGTGTAGTGAACACTGATCCTTCCATCCCTGATAACCTCTTCCATCAAAAGTGTTGCTTACCAACCCCATTCCAGGAGAGTCTGAAGAATGCAGATAGAAGGCATGATTGATATCAATCTTAGTTCATGAGGATGATCCTGCTACCAGAGTTGCAGCTGTTGATTCAGAATCATTGATAGCTTCGTTAGTCATGATTGTATTTGATTAATTGATTAATTACTGCTCTGATACCATGTAGGATTTACAAGAAACAGTAAGAGAATGTTTGGGAATTTTCTGTGTATTCATCTCTTCCTCTAAACATGTATATATACAACTACAAGGAAAACCAAAGAACATTCTATTCCTAATAGACTATACAGGGGTCCTGCTCTTATTTGATAACTCTATAACAAACTTTTATTCTTTACAAAATATCTGAGAAAGGGTAAAATAGGTAATCTAAGTAGTATAATTCTAGGTATATACATGGGCTGAGAAGATACATTGACTTCATTTCTTTGGGCCTATATTTTCTTCTGTTGTCAAGGAGTGCTGAGGCCCAATTCCCTTAGGCCCAATTTTCTTGGTACCGCCCGTGTGTTTTGAAACACTTCGACGATTCCTAGGATTGTCTTTACCTTCGTCTTCATTTCTGCATTTCTCTGTTTCTGTTGAAGGTATCTCTGAAATCTCAACAAAAGGACCAAATGTTGTTGATCCCAACATTCTCAAGGTAGTATATATTAGTGCCACAAAATGAGTAGTAATTTATTCTCCGTCCAATTATACAAGTTAAACTCTTTCTGAAGAATAGTTTTATATTAAATTGCAACCGTATATAACTGCTCCTGGATTTAACATACTAGCAGCGTGGAGCGAGGCATCATCTCCCCTGAATATACCAGAAGATCGGCGGATTGTGAAGTACAACATAGTGTCTGGAACATCCATGTCTTGCCTACATGTTTCTGGTCCAAAGCCCCATCATCATCAGTATAACTTCCACTATCGTGTAATTAGAGCAGGTTGTTGTGAAATTTCAAACTAATTTCTTGCTCATGGAGATAAACGTATTATATATCTTGTCGTTGTATAGTATATCAATTTCACTAGGTATGTTTTTGTTGCTATACAAGTGTTGTAAACATATATATATATGTATTGATTTCAGACAATGATGAAGGAAAATTATGTTTAGTTTATTAGATTAAGCAGTAGATTTGCATCTCTTTTTCTTTCTCTCGATCTCTACTATTTCAAAATGTTGCAGTCTAGGAAACTCAGCTCCGCAGACATGTGACGAAATCTCTTAGTAGTTCAGTAGGCGAACGGAAAGGCCTTGCTATCTTCTCATCTGGAATGACCTTTTCAAATTTAATTTTCTTCACCACACTAGTCTTTGTATGAACACTAGTACTTCCAACACTTTGCCTCATAATTTGTTTTGGTTTCGAACCAATTATAAGGATTAAGAAAATCCAAATGATAGGATTCCATAATAAAATGGGTAAAATTTATGGTTATTTGCTTGGTTGATTCATTTAATTGATCAATCCATATGGTCATATTGTTCATCATAAAATATGGATAAGCCATGTGTATCCACTAATTGCACTTTTTTTTTTAAATGTACGTGTGTAGAAACCTCTAAAAAATACATTTACAAAGGGTGTGTTTGGTATGGAAAAAAATATTTTACAATTCGATCATGTTTGATTGACTTAAATAATGTTTTTTTGAAAAATATTTTTCTCTAATTTAAGAAAATATGACTTCCATACATAAAGTAAGGAGAAAAAAAATTCAAAACTTTTCTTAAATCATGATAAAAAAAGAAATTCAAAACTTTCCTTAAACTTCACCACGGGTCCAAACTTGGGATGCAACTTCCGACCCAATATTACCCGACTCGATCGGAGATCAGAATTTTGACCTCCCAACAATAATTAATGATTGTTACTCCCAATTGCACACGCAAGTGTACGCGGTCGGGCAAGTAATATAGTGGATCTTAAAAGAACCAGATTATCGAACCCAAAGGACTTGTCAATTAACTATTTTTACTAAATTATACTGATCTAATTATTTATTTAAGAGATTCAAAAGAGAAGAATGCAAGAACAAAATAATAAAATTACTTACAATAGTTGAAAAATTATAGGGCTGCAGCATGTATTGGATCTCATGTATCATATTCTTGGCTTAGAACAAATTTTAGTTGTCAAGTTACTGATTTATAGGGTTATTTGTATGAGCCGGGCTACACACCTCTAGTCGCCTACTCCAGTTAGCTATCTAACTACATCGTTGAGCGGGGATAAATAGACTAACTGGCGAGCATTTATATTTCATCCTATTTCATAACCAAGCGAGTTGTTCGTCCGGGCGTCACTCCTCCTGAACACAAATCACCTCGACTTAGCGGGTCGATCAAGCTCTCTATATCCTCTGGTCTATCTAACCTCTCCTCTCCCGATTTTAAGGTTAAACAATAGATTTATCTCATGGTGATCAAGCACAGAATACTAAAACAAGAATATAGAAGTAACTTATAATGACAACCAAAAATAAATTCAAAAACCTTAAATAATCAACATTGAATCCGTAGCTACAGCCCCAAAACAATAGTTTTAGCTACTAATGTCTAAGAAAACAAGAAGAAGAAAAGAACCCTAAAAAGTATTGACAACTTTATATTTTGATACCCTCAAATTGATCTTCACCTCTGCCTCCTCTTTACTCTCTATTGGTTCTCCAATAATTATTTCTATGAACTATTTATAGATGTAGAAAACCCTAAATAACATAATTGAGTCCAAACTAAATTAGGAATCCAAAACCTAAACGGATTCCTCTACGTTTTACGCGTGAACAGTAACCGCCTTAAACTTCCGCCGCCTTCAATAGTTGGAGATGTCTTCAATGACTGCCACGTGGAATTTTCCAATTCCAATTCCAATTCTACTTCAACCAACATATATATTATTTTGTAAAGTTGAATCCATTAAGCTGTCTGTTTGATTTCCTTCTTCAACCTTTTATCTTTAATTCGTTTTAGCGTCAAACTTTTTTAACTTTACATCAATTTATTACTATAAATAAAATACATTATTAAGCACAATTTATAAAATTAATGCTAAAAAAGGACATATATAAATAATAAATATGAGGCAAATAGCCTCACATCAATGACCGCTCATAAAAAAAAATCCCTAATACTATACAGTACACACTCTAAAAGGTAAAAAATATATAATTATTTTTTTAATGCGAAAGTCTTACTATTTCTTTACACAATAAGAAGCAATAAATAATGTGAATAGTCATATTATCTAATGAGCTTATCTATTTTTATCCCTATCAAATATGAATCACTTTAAAAAAATAAAAAAAAAGTTAATAGATTTATTTTGTATGGTTCATATTCGACTCGATCAGTTCATGATAAACAATGCAAGCGACCCTCAAAATGACAAGTCTCGATACTTGTTATCCCTCATTTGATTCAACTGACTACATTACGGAGTTGCAATAAGTGCCAAAAAGTACACATAATAATGTTACAATGCTACAGTGATAGTAGCAACTAAGTTTGATGTCTATTTTGAAAAGTACTACTTTCGTCCGTCTTATATTAGTTGATCATTTTACTAAAAATAATTTGTTATATATTAGTTGTTTATCTTACTAAATCAATAAAACATTAATTAAGTTTTTTCTATATTATCATTGTAATTAATTATTTTTTAAAGTAACACGTTTGCTTATAAAATTCTCTAAAAGTTCTTCGAAGAGTGAATTAGTAAAATTATCTTCTTATTCATGATTTTTTAATATGCCTGTAAAAAGAAAAATGATCAACTAATACGAAACGAAAGGAATAATTATGATAACTTCCTAAATTAATTTATACATGTCTTCTAATTTGCATACTTAATAGACGCACTTTTACTTCTCGCACTAAATCATAATACGTTTTTGTTGAAGACCAACTGGACAAATTATTTTTAGTATAATTATAGACTAAAGTCCTCACTACATAATAATCATGTAAAGTAGAAATTTATCCAAATAAAACCCACCAATCTTGAAATATTTCTAGTTTTACTTGAACAAAACTGGGACATGACATCCACCTAAGATATATATATATATATATAAGATAATAAATGGCAGTACAAGATTCTGATAATAACCATTTTAGATATTTTAAGGATCAAAATTGCTCTTAAATCATTCGAAAAAGCTCATATATACCTTTTGTTTATTTTTTGTATTAAAATTACTCTTGTTATCTATGTTTTGAATCACAAATATCTTTAAAACGTTATATTTGTCGCTGGAGCTGATGTGAGCTTTTTCGAATAGTTCAGGAGCAATTTCGAATAGTTCAAGTGTAATTTTGAGTCGTTATTTTCATAATATGTGATTTATCTCTCCGTATTATGACAACTTGTGATTGTTTGTGCCAAGGAGATTTGTCATCATACTCGAATAATACAGATTTCATACACGAGAAAGGCGTTCCCCATTAGAGATCAGATTCATCCTGGTTGTTCAAATATCAAATCAAGGCCCACTTATAAAAAGATGATTGTGACTTTGGCTTAAAAGCTTTTTTAGGAAGGTTTTAGACTCTGTTTGAATTGATTTATTTTAGGTGATTTTATGACAGAATAACTTTTAAGCATATTTATAGTATTTGAATAAAGATAGGAAGAAAATGCTTTTAAACATCCACATTTAAGCTAAACTAACAAAAATTAATCAAAAGTTATAAGTTATACGAGTCTGTTTGTATGAATTTATAAATTTTTATTTATAAGTTAGAAATTTTAACTTATGATTTCACCCCACGTCGGGAATAAGATAGTTACTTCAACAGTCTACTCAGATATTTCATTACCAATACAAATAGAAAAGGAGAATGGATCCCCCTATTCTAGCTGCAAAGGGTTTAGAAGGTTTACCATTAATGAGGATGGAGTAGGAAACTGTTTTAACATATTGTAATAGTAGTGTATAAATAGTTATATTTTCTACACATGAAGGGCAAAACCACACATTTTATTTCATTGAAGATTAAATGTATATGATGAGTCATATATCTTGAGGACTAAAAATAACAATAATAACATACTTAGCCGTAATCCCATAAAGGAGATTAGAGGATAATAGTAACCTTTGGTGGTAAAAAAACTATTTTTCAATTGATTGTCAATTAAAAAACAAATATATCAAAGCAGTTCGAAAAAACATTAGTAAAATAAATCAGCCCTTTGTGACATATGTCGAGTCATATATCACAAAGAATAAAAGAAAAAGTTATAAATTATAACTAATAAAGTTACTTGTCTAGTCGGGATGATTTGGAATCTTTTACAAGGAACAACATAATTATTATGCATGTGTACATAGTAATACAAGGTTTAGGGAAAGAACAGTGTAGTTCTTGCTATGCGCTAATTCAAATTTAATTGAATCTTTAAGTTTTACATAGGCCTCGTCTAAAAAAAGAAGAAGAGAACATTGAAACATGGCCCAATGATATAATGGGCCATAATAGCAAGTTGAGCCCTAGGTTCTAGATATATAGATGTATCCTCGGCTCAAAAGAAAAGAAAAGAAAAAAAATCAAAGCACATGGTCTAATACAAAACACAAGATATATTCAAAGAAAATGAAGCAATCGATAATAATATACTTCAAGATGCTACACGATTACTAAATTACAAGGAAGAACTAATAGAACGTCAAATAGTTAAGATTTTGAGCTTTTGTCAAATGCCAATCAGTTCAAACATTGAAATCTCCTACTATGAAATCAAAATCAAGTGTTTTATCAATTTCTTGCATATTTTAATTTTGATTAACACTTTCTTGATATTTACATGAAAGGACGTTGGTTTTAATTAAAATTTAAATGTCTGGCCCAAAAAAGGAAAGATGACAATATCTCCCTGTTGGTTATGCCCCCTACCCCCCACACATCAACTTACTAAATACCAATTTTCATTAAGTCAAACTTGGATTATTAGTTCATTTGTGGTCCACCATAATTTGGCTTGGTGCATCCTACATTTAAAAAAAAATTAATTTATGTTAAAAGGAAATTATTTATATCCACTCTTATTTTCCCTATATATAGCTCCAATAGTTTTTTATTTTTATCATTCCGCTCCTTCTAACTTTAGCTACCTTTTAATTTATTCTATCTTTCTTCTAATGGCAAGTGGAATGAAAATATGGTTTGTGTTATTGACTACTATATTGGTGATCAACTTTAGGCCATTTTTAGTAATGGTAAAGGGTGAACCACAAGTGCCTTGTTTGTTCATTTTGGGAGATTCTTTATTTGATAATGGAAATAATAATAATCTCATCACTACTGCAAAGGCTAATTATCCACCTTATGGAATTGATTTTCCTGATGGTCCTACTGGTAGATTCACCAATGGAAAAAATTCAGCAGATTTTCTTGGTTCTAACTTCTTATCCTCCTCCTTTTATTATTTAATTTTATGCTTCTTTTATTATTTATTAGTAATATAATTGCTGCTAATTACCAGTGGCGGGGTTCATCCGAACCCCTTCCGGAAAATTATATTATTTATAATTAATTAAAATAATATTTAGGTATATATAATAGATGTCGAACCCCCTTCGGCTACTTCGTGTGTCTATTTCTTCATATTTTGAACCCCTTATTGAAATTTTTGGCCCCACCACTACTAATTACTATGGATATATAATATGGTACGTACGCATAAAAAATAGACGATTTTAATTATATCACCCTTCAATACATTGTTAACATTACATATATATAAAACAGTACATTATACGAATAAGAGAAACTCTCTTAGGTGTAGTAGCATTTTGTGGTAATATGGTACGTAAGACATAGTTTTGGTGAATAGCTAAATATGTTGACATTATTTTCATAGTGATAATCAATTAACAATATTTTAGTAATGGTACAAATATAACGTACTTTCATTTAATATTTATAAATATTGTTAACAATGTGGTGGAGATTATATCCTACTGAATATATTTTTATTTCCTATATTTGCAGCTGAATTATTGGGTTTTGATAAGTTTATTGAGCCATTTGCCACAGTGAAAGGTGTGGAGATATTTAGAGGTGTAAATTATGCATCTGGTGCAGCTGGAATTCGTGATGAGTCAGGAATACATTTGGTAAAATACCACCACATATTTTTCATGCATACTATATAACCATTTGAGATAATTATATTCAGAATTTACTAACTCAATTAATTCAGAGTCGCTCCAGATAGGACCTTTAAAGGGGAAAGTTGCGATTTCCTATCATGAGTTTCTTCGCAGGGCTCAATCGAGACCTCTGCTTAATGGTGTAGGATAATAAGACTATACGCACATGTCGAGTCCAGACTCCAGTCATATTTTTTTGTCAAACACTTGGTCTAACAATATTCTAAATTTCATTTGAGTTTGAGTTTCCGAAGAACGTTTTGAAGTTAGAAAAAAAGAAATATAATTTCGAAGTAAAAGTTGGAATTTTTGTTTTTGTGCAAATAGTAGGGTTTCGACCACAATTTTAACTTAGAAAAAAGGTTCTACTGGTTTATTTAAATTGTGACATCAACCTGAAAATCGAAATTTCTTTATTTTCACGTCAAATCCACAAACAAACACATTATTAAAAAAAATAATTGGTATTTTCGTAGTTAAACACCCTATACTATATATGTCTATAGGTAGTTTGGCAAAATTGCCACCAAAAATTAATTATTTCTCACAGACTAGGCAAAGATTAGCCACTTAAAACAATATTTATCAAACTAATTAAGAAGAACTAAAGCCTAATTGACCATTTTTTTTCCTATGGAAATGATCTCTTATTACCACTTACAAATTAAATTTTTTAAAAATAGTATTTTCAAATCAATTATGCGTAAAAATAAAGATCTCTCAAATAGAAATTCATGAATCCTTTTTTCTTCGCCTGATAATATGTAGAGAAGTTGACAAGAAAAATATTAAAAGGACTCATTTCATTTTTCCTGTTTATAATTTTGTTAGGGAGATAGAATCAGCTTGAACAGGCAATTGAGAAATCACAAAGTGACAATTTCCCACATGTCTACTCTACTTGGAAATAAAACCTTAACTATGAATTATCTAAGCAAATGTATATACATTGTTGGAATGGGCAACAATGATTACATCAACAACTACTTGATGCCTCAATTTTACCCATCAAGTCATTTGTACAAGCCAGAAAAATTTGCTACAATCCTAATGCAACAATATTCAAAACAATTAAAGGTACGTACAAATCAATAAATCACTTCTTATTTAACTTTTTTTTTATATATATATACACTCATTATAACTAACATGTTCCATTTTAGACATTGTATCGTTACGGAGCAAGAAAAGTTGCTGTTTTCGGTGTAGGTAGCTTAGGCTGTATTCCAGCAGAATTGACTATTTATGGAACAAAAGACACAATATGTGTCGATTCTATAAATAGTGCAATTCAAAAATTCGTGGTCAAGTTCAAACCAATGATCGATGATTTCAATAATAATTTACCCAACGCGAATTTCATCTACATCAATCTAACAAGCATTGCAATCGGAGATCCAGCACAAATCGGTATGTTTATTAACCATAATGTTACTTCAACATAAATTGAACTATACACAGATAGTGTAAAGAATTTTTATACGTTATTATTTGATTGTAGGTTTAACAAATCTAGCTGAGCCATGCTGCGAAATTTCGAGTTCCATAGCTAAGGGGCAATGCAGTAATGGAGGGGGTGCATGTAGTGACAGGGCATCACATTATTTTTGGGATGGTTTTCACCCAACAGAAATTCCAAATAAGGTCACTGCTATAAGAGCTTACACTGCTCTTCTACCCACTGATGCTTATCCTTTTGATATTAGCCACTTATCAGCTAGTACATTAGCTCTAAATAAGTTGGGACAATCAGGGGCAGAGCTAATGTAAAGCTTGCGTGTTCGATCGAACTTATTAATTTTTATGTGTAGCTTTGTCAAGCATTAAATAAATAACTATTTGTGTGTTGCTTTATCAAGCATAAAATAAATGTGTCTATTATTTAAGACATGAATGACAATATTTGAGTTGATCGATGTTGATTTCTAATGGTGCATGATTAAGTCTTTTGCAATTTTGACACATTAGCTTGAAGAAGTGTCAAAAGTTCCTCTGCGTGTTAGTATAACGTTGGTTAGATATTAGTATGTTTTAAGTAGACTAGTACAAGTTACCTTTAATGCAATTATTATGAGTGTTAAATCCAACCAAAAACCATTTAAGATTGGGTCTCTTTACCATGTGTTCATGTCAAGTTATGATTTGATTTAATTAATTTGTTCGGTGTTGAATAAAGAAAAATTGATAATATTTAGTCTAGTTTTGTATTAGTAATTAAAAAAAACTTTAAATTTAGATTGGATCACAATGACATTACACACAAAATTAATGTATCAGCGCTTATATTATTGTATCTCGCGCATCAGATTAATGTATCAGCGCTTATATTATTGTATCTCGCGCATGTATCAACACTTATATAGCTCTGATACATTAATTTGATGCGCAAGATACAATAATATAAGCGCTGATACATTAATCTGATGCGCGAGATACAATAATATAAGCGCTGATATATTAATCTGATGCGCGAAAATGAGGGATTTTGGAAATTTGTAAAACTTATAGGGGATAATGGTAATAAGTAAACTAAAAGGTGAGATTTTTGTAATTTTTCCAAAATTATTTTGCAAGCCCAAACCAGTCTTTTTTACTATTCACGATCTGAGAAGCAAATTCGAAATCAGTTCTCACGGCCCAAAAAATTGGGAATCGCTAATTAAAAAATTGGAAAAATTGTATAAAATAGCAAATTATTAATTCAAATTAAATGTTATAGTCATAGTTTATTTTATTTGTAATTCGCATCAAACATCCCATTTTTTGTCATCTGGTTCGGTATACAATTATCCATTCGGTCTACAAATGTATAAAATGCGTTTGTGTTCGTATAAAGCGAGAGAAAAGTGTATATACAAATACAAATACATATATTTTCGTCCTATACACTTATAATGATACAAATATAGATCTTATTATACAAATTACAATGTATAAATGAATTTATACAAAACTGAACAATTTGTATAAAATTGAATGTTACTAGCGAATTATACAAATCAAAAGCTCCATAGCAAACATAAAATTTGTTATGGAGCGCAATTATGCACATATAAAAAATTCAACCTGTTCTAATTTCAATAACCTGCCACACCTATCAACACTCTCTTTATAAGCTTAGTCCACCTAATATTAAGGGTTCGTTCGAGAAATAAAGCTATTTCAAAACTAATTATCCTAAGATCAGTTATTCAAAATTATTAGTATTTCACTCTTAACATGAAATAAAAAAATAATTATAATCTCGAAATAAGTTGTATTGCAATTTTTTCTCGATGAAACATAAAATAAATTTAATATAAAATTAATTTCAAAATTACTTGTTTTTTTCCCACGTACCAAACTAATCGTAAAAATTATTTTGGGACTAGGTGGTGAAAATTTGATATAGTTTTAATTTGGTAAATGACACAGTAATTTTTATCTTTGATAAATGACAAAAAATACTTTTATTGCGTATCTTACATGATTGTCTGGAATCTTTTTTTTATCTGATAAGTTAGGTCACCTAATTCTTATATTTTTGAGTCCACAAATTTAAGTTCATTAACTTTGAGATTAAAAAAAAAATCACTTAAAATAAAGTTTTTCAGTAAACTACTTAATAATATAATTTAGTTTTTTATGTGAGTTTGTCGTATTTTTGTATTTTTAAAATAGTAATAAAATCGGTGTATTACATGTGGGATTATGTTGTTAATGACTTTAAAATACAAGTACAATCACAGTTCCCTATCACTTTTCTTCGGGAGCGTTGAGTTTCAATTATGACAGACAGCAACCGGCGATTGTGACGTTCAACTTCCTCTTGCTTTCTTCTAGATTCGTATACGGTTATTTTTGAGTCTCGCTCTATGTCAAAAAATCAATTTACTCGTATTTGGTTGATCAAAATAATATTTTTAAAAAAATAAGTTTCTTGTAAATGGCCAAAATATTTTTTCTAATTAGAGTAAAAGAAATAATTTTGTAAGTAATAATTCAAGTTCATTATCTCTTTCTTGCCCATCGAATATCTCCAATACCCAATCCTTTGGCCATCCCACCTCACCACCTCCGAACCCTCACTCCCCACTCCCCACTCAATTCTGTTCAGTATTCGAAGTTTTTTGTTAAATTATGTATAAATACTTTTGAGATAGTAGTTTTATACTTACAACTATTTTACTTTTTGAAATTTAACTCGAAAGAGAAGAAGAAGAGTAAAAGCATTTCAGGGCCAAATGCCCCCTAAAAATGTTTCATTTTCCACATGCTGGTTATGTCTGTGGCCCACACCCAGCTACTACAAAAAATTGTATTAGATCTTTTTGGTTGAAGGAATTTCTTTTTTCACTGATAGTTTTGATCTTAACTATAGTATTTTCCTTTAATGGCTAATAGTGGCTTCATTGTATGGTTTGCGAAGCTGATTATATTGCTAATTTGTATGAATTTAAAACCTTTGTTAGTAAAAGGTGAACAACAGGTGCCCTGTTTGTTCGTTTTGGGTGATTCTTTATTTGATAATGGAAATAACAATAATCTCCTCACTGCTGCAAAGGCGAATTATCCACCTTATGGAATTGATTTTCCTGATGGTCCTACTGGTAGATTCACCAATGGCCGGAATGTAGCAGATTTCCTTGGTTTGTCCTAACTTCTTCTTCTTCTTCTCTCTTTTTCTAATGTGGTCCCTTAATTTTAATCTTTCTTTCATTAAGGGTGTGTTCGGTACAAAGGAAAATGAGAATTAAGTATGGGAGGTGGCGGTGGAGGTAGAGGATGTCTGGTAGTGAATACGGGGGGCTAAGTGAGTTGGGGCGAAGATGAGGCGTGTTGAAAGTTGGGGATGACACAAATTAAAGTGAAATGTCATTTGTGGAACTTGTTTTTTCTATTTCCGTTAGCCAAGTCATTTTTATCATTTTCTAAACGAACTTATTTTTCTAGAAAAAATGTTTTATGTTTTCCACCATACCGAACACACCCTTAGCCCTCAATTGACTCACCCAACCCGTCTTGATTCAAGCAAATATCGGGTGGGAGATATCACACTATTTGATATCTCTTGGCTACAACTTTTATTGAATATCTAAGTAGATTCGCATTTTCATAGTAATGCTTTAATTAAAGCAACTCTTTAGTGATGTACAAATAGTATACTTTGATTGAACATTTCTAAACTACTAGTTATAATTTGGTGGATCCTAACTGAATGTTTTCCTATATTTGCAGCTGAACTGTTGGGTTTCGATAAGTATATTGAGCCATTCGCTACTGTGAAGGGTGTGGATATGTTTAGGGGAGTGAACTATGCATCTGGTGCAGCTGGAATTCTTGATGATACAGCAATTCATGTGGTAATAGTACAATTCATCATGTCCCTCGTCTAGGACGAGCATTTTTTTGTATTTAGATTAATGATAATAAAAAGACTTGTACCGTTTCTCATTGTTCAGGGAGATAGAATCAGCTTGAATAGGCAATTGCGAAATCACAACGTGACAATTTCCCACATGTCTACTCTGCTTGGAAACAAGACCTTAACTAAGGAGTATCTAAGCAAATGTGTATACATTGTTCAAATGGGGAACAATGATTATATCAATAACTATTTGCTGCCTCAGTCGTACTCATCGAGCCATATGTACAATCCAGAACAGTTTGCTTCAATCCTAATTCAGCAATACTCAGAACAATTAAAGGTACAAATGGAGTTTCCATTAATCAATTTCTCTAATTTAGTTTTCTTGTTTACAAATTACTAACTTTACTCCACAGACTTTGTACCTTTACGGAGCAAGAAAAGTTGTTGTCTTCGGTCTAGGAGGCATAGGCTGTGTTCCATCAGAACTCGATTTGTATGGGACAGGGGACTCTGTGTGCATCAACTCTATAGATAGTGCAGTTCAAAAATTCTCGAACAAGCTTAAACCAATGATCGATGATCTCAACAGTAATTTGCCCAACGCAAAGTTCATCTACATAAATTCAACAAGCATTGCAGTACCAGATCCTTCATCTATCGGTATGTTAAAACATTTCACAAGCAGAGTTGAATTAAGGATCTAGAGTTAGTTGATTCAGAATGACTCTGACTCTTTGATCATGTTGTTATATGTACATAGAACAACTCTTCTTAGATTTGGCACTTGTATATAGAATGTTATTTGTGGTGAATATAATCATATTTAGCTAAATTTTGGTTGCAGGGATAACAAAACTACGTGAGCCATGCTGCGAAATTTCAGACACTAAAGGTGAAGGGCAGTGCAAACATGGAGGAGGTGCATGCAGTGATAGAGCAGCACATTATTTTTGGGATGGTTTTCACCCCTCAGAAGCTCCAAATAAGGTCACTGCTGAAAGAGCTTACACTGCTCTTCTATCCACTGATGTCTATCCTTTTGACATTAGTCAGTTGGCTCAGCTCTAAATAATATAGACTTTAGGGCTCGTTTAGTTAGGGATCAAGTTATCCGGGGATCGGATTACTAAAATTAATCCCGGGATTAGGCATGTATAACTTATCCCAATCCTTAGATAAACACTATTCTGCTCCCTCATGTTGTATAATGTAATTGAAGCTTTGACTAGTGAAAGTCCAGTACAATGTGGCATGTGCTGAAGTTCAAAAAATTCATGGAGTTTTGGACAAATGTGCAGTTCAAAATTGTGTAATGAGCCCATTTATGTTACAGTGTGTGCCTTAAGTGAAGATATCCCAAACATTTGTTCAAGAGGATTTCCATATAGCTGATTCTCAAATAGTATGAATTTATCATGTAAGACGAAAGAATTTATCAAACCAATTTGGGTCCTTTGATGGATTTTATTGACGTGGATGATATTAACGAAGACACGTTCACCACAAATATATGAAATTAACAATCAACTAATATGTTTTTTTTGCTAAAACAATGTCAATTGGTGAATTATTTTCAACTTAATAGATTTCCTGATACACATTCATGTCTAAACAAAAAGCCAAAAACTACTATTCATCCAAAATGAGAAAGAAGGAGAGGAAGTATGTATTATATGAAGTTGAATGCAAAAAATGTAATAATTAGAGGAAAGTGAAGAGATCCAAATTAGCACAAAAAATGCAACATAATTGGACAGAAAAGCAGTTATTAACTTAATATAACAAGCATAATTCTTCATAGTTTACTGCCAGAAAAGGAAGTACACCAAGCAAAACAAAAAATACATGTCCACTTAATTAACATACAATATTCAAGAGTCTTAGCTCATGCAACAAGTAATTAATATAATATGGTATACATACTTAAGTTGATCATCTTCAGTTCCATTAATCTTCAAGCTTAAGAATAGTCTTCATTTGTGGATTATACGTAGATCACATCAGAAAGAAGACCATCTCTCAAGCACATTAGCTGTTCAACAAAAAGAAAAAAAAAAAGATACCTTTAGTACCGTTTTATTTTATGTCTTAGTTTGACTGAGCACGATGTTTATATATAAAAAAAAAAAAGGAAAACTCACACTAGTTGAATAGGGGGTTGGTCTTGTCTAGGGTAATGGTTGTTGGTTTGCAATCCATTAACTTGTAGATAGTTTCGAGTATCGAATTGCTGAGGTGGAGGCACAAGCTCATGATAGCTTGATGAACTCCCTGGCATCAAGTTCATCTGCTGATGCTGATGCTGAGCTCTCTCAGTTTCAGCAATCTGTTTAAATTTACTCACAAAAACAAAACCAATGAATTTCTGCAGAATAAATTAGTACTTAAAACGAATTGAGTGCAAG